>JBANCZ010000372.1:0-39034 GCA_037040025.1 Sphaerogastrella javana
TGTCTCATTGTCTCTCTTTCTTTCTCTCTCTCTCTCTCTCTCTTTCTCTCTCTCTTTCTCTTTCTCTCTCTCTCTCTCTCTCTCTCTTTCTCTCTCCATTCCCTCTCTTTCTCTGCTCTCAGCTCTGCCAGTGACTGATGTTGCTGGGTTGAGTTGTGGCTAGCTCTCTGTGTGTGGGTCTTTGGAGGGGAGAGCTAGGGTTTTGGTTACTTGGTTAGCCCCAGGCAAACGCAAAAGCAAAAATGTTGCAATAAAGGAAAAGTTAAATTGTAATAAAGCACCCAAGGGGCAACAACAGCAACAGCAACAGCAACAGCAACATCAGCAACAACAGCAACATCAGCAACAACAGCAGCAACATCAACAGCAACAATATTACAGCAGGCGCGAAAAATAAGAAAAGTTTTTTCGCTTTTTTTTTTTGTTTGTGCAAAGGGCTAAACAATTGCCATGTACTGCTGCCATTCCACTTCACTTGCCCTCACTCTGTGGCTCCCCCTTCGCCGTATGTCTGCCTGTCGGTCTGTCTGAATGAGCGGCCTGCTAATCCCTTACCATTTGCACTCACTGAAATGTTACATCGTTGCCATCTTTGTGTCAAGGCAGTCCGCGCTATATTGGCCACATTTAGCCGCAAAACGTTCGCAAAGGACCAACATGAATCAGGGGAGATGGTAAAGAGGGTCAACACAGGGCAAACTTGGCTACAGCTATGGCCAAAATGTAACTGGAAACGACTGCTAGCTGCGACTGTTGCACCCACTCTGTGTGAGCGGGGGGAGGCACAGCGTCAAGGACTCAACCCAACCATATGCACAGCATAATACAACATGCACCAATTAAATAAGTAATTGTTATATCCCATTCCCTCTTCCTCTCTCTCTCTCTCTTTTTTTCTCTTTATTTCTCTATCTCGGTCTCTCATCATCTTTCTCTCCCTAGAGCCAATATAACTTGGCCACAAACTGAATGCATTAAGAGTTCACACACTGCATTTGCCCACTGACAACTTGCAAATTGCATCAAGTTGTCAGCTCTATGCATATAATTCAGCAAGTAAGAGTGTCCAATACGCTACAGTAAATAAACGGAATAGTCGGCTTCAACCGTCAACACAAAGTAATGGCTATATTTGACAAGAGTAAACACTTCTAAGAAGGTCCGGATCGTGAAGTTGTAATGAAATGAAATGATTTGGATGTCGACCATATTACTGATTCAATAGTCTTTTTGTCAAGAAACTTTTTTCAATAGTGATAAGGAAAATGAATTAAACTTATTTATTTTATGTGATTTAGTTTGGAGAATAATTTCAATAATATCTTACATTCCTAACCTCTAAAGTGGAGCTCACTTTTTTGCTTCTGTCTTCAAAATTGAATCATGATTTGATATTTTTTTTGGATTGCTTTTTTTTAATTTTTTACTCAATTAAAAAGAGAGTATTCCATAAGTTTTCGGTGGGGGTTTTTTGTATCTAAGGATCCCTGTGCTGCAGCCCAAAAACTAATACGTAGATGTGGTCCTGCATCTAACTCCCATTACTACTCGCATCTCCTGCTTGAGTTTGACTTTTGCAGCAATTAGGAGCATCATGTGTCATCACATTTTCACAGCATGCGTTTTAGGTTCTATTTGTTCTATTCTTTTTTGAAACTTTAAAGTTTTAGTTTTTGCTTGGTTTTTACTTAGGATTTTGTCACATTCTTGGAAGAATTTATTATATATTTTTTGCGATAGTTTTTGCGTGCGTGCGTAATGCTTTAAGTATGGTATACCGATGGTATCAGCAGTTGAGCTAATACTCATTTAATTCAGCTTGGTTTTTTTCTTTTTTTTTTTTTTTTGTTGGTGCTGATGTTGTTGTTGTTAAGGGCAAATGCGCTTGTTTTAGCCCTTAAATGGGTTTCAGGGCCGGACAAACTGAGCGGCATAAGCTTATTAAATTCCATAAGGATTTCAGATAATATGGCAGCTACTTACGGCAAGGATTAAATGAACATGCCGAGTTTACAAAGTTGTTGCCACCACCACCCGGCTGCCCCCTGCAAACACCCCAACAGTGGCTTAAATACACAGATGAACACACATACATACAGCTACGCATTGGGTTACCCAACGAGCCGTGGCGCCACATGGCACTGGGGGCCACTGGGGGCGTGGGCGCGGCAGGCGGTCACAGGGAACGAGGCGCAAAGCCTTTAATGTTGACCAAGTCGTTGACACATATGTGACAGGCAGGAGTTGCTTCCACTTGAACACTGCCAGCAGGCATAGACGCACCCCTTAAACGCTATACCCTAGACTAATGCACTACATGAGGTATACTAATCTAAAGGAAATAACAATATTTAAAAAAAAAATGTAGATGCAAATATCCTTTCACTTTAATATTGTCGCACAAATTAAGAAAGCACCTGAAAAGGGTGGCTTCTACTTTACAGGGTATTTTGCTGTTTTCGGGTGCACAAATCGTAGCTATTGAGGCTGCATTTTAATGCCGCAAATTTACATTTTACTCAACATAATTTGAAAGCTTTTAGCATACCTAGTGGTACAACCCGTTGCCGTTTGTCTAAGTTGTCCTCGTGAGAACTGAATGCAAACTCTCTCTCTCTCTCTCTCTCTCTCTCTCTCTCGCTCGACCCAAAGCGGCCATTTGCCTTTAAACGCGCTTTCAAAATGGCCGCCAAGGTGAGTCTGAGAGACCCACAAAAATAAAGAGAACACGAAAAAAGGAAAGAAATTTATGACACATTTGACGGCAACGCTAAGAAGCCAGGAAGGCCCACGTGCCGTCTTCTGACTAATTACCAACCAATATACAGACACAACCCAAATGATACACACACACTCACACTCACACACACACACACAAACACTAACACATTTACACACACCACACATTCAAATAGACACATCAGAGTGTGTACATATTTGGAAGGAAATTAAAAGTCCTCTTTTTGGCGCTCGTCTATTTGGAAAGAAGAGCCGGAAAAATTGGGAAGCGCCACTCGCCTATTGCGTGAAATTTGACGGCCCCAAAACATAAAGTTTTTGGGCATTTAATTAAAAGAAAATGTGCGTCAAGACCCCTCACAGCGCTATGAAGCATCATTTGCAGCCGCTTTCGCTTTTTCCCCAACTCCAATTCCAGAACCCTTTCTCGCTTTTCGCTCACCCTGTGAGGATGTGGCTAAAACTCCGCCTTGGACTTGGAGCCATCAGTTGGGGCTTTTGGCCACATTTAAATTTAGCAGCATGCGTCCCATTCCCCACCACCCACTGAGAGCTGTCAATAAAGGGTTAACCGGCGAACACCGACAATACCACTGTCCGTCGTCGTCGTCGTCGTCGTCGCAGTCGTCTCAGTCGCCGCCACCATCACCATTCATCACCATTTGCAGATCGAAAATTTACTACAGCCCATATATTTTCTGCTTACTGATGCCCTGATTTGTCTGCCCTGTCACGCTCCTGTCACGCGTGTCACTGCCGACGTACCGCATGGCGTATGCGCAACATTCACATTTACATTCGCAATCGAATATACACCACTTCCTGCTCAATGAAACGTGCACCAAAGAAGTTTGTTAACGCTGACAAACGATTTAATTGCATTGCCAGGGCATTAATCTGATATGGTTTACTCGCACTCTTAAATGTTTAATGTATTCCAACTGATTACGCGCCCAAAGCGTGGGCCAGGTTATCAAATTTTGTATTTATAGGCTTTAAGGCTCAACAGGGCCCGATGACATTTTAGGTGCCATAGAAAATTAGCTACGAAAATAAAATTAAAACTAAAAATAGCTAATGACATTTTATATATTAATAGATTCGTATTAGCCTATTCGAGCTAAAAAACAAAAATAATTAAAAAATATATATTATATATATATTAAAAATATATTATTCATATTAGCTACTGTACTTAATGCTAAATTAAATATTCATTTATTTAATATACGAATATTCATTTTCATTTGCAAGCGATTAGTTTAAGCTTATTGAATATATAATTAACTAAAAATTATAATAATCAAAAGTAGGGAAGGAGTCGTACAGTACGGATCCCGCGTATAGTAATTTTAAAAATATTTTCGACGCTGTATATTATTTTTCGACCTCCATAGTATTTTTAATAATTGATTTTGATAACTCATATCTTTAATCGATATATAGCGTGTAATATCAATTAAGGAAAATCCTCAATGGAGATTAAGATTGAATGATTGACACCATTTACGTACTGATAGTAGACATTGGTCAAGTGTTTATGCCAATTGCATGAACAACATTATCCGAAATTTAATCCGATTAGGTTGTACTTTCACTGCAGAATACAGAATTCAGCACCGTAAGCTCTTTAAGGTAGATGCAATGCCATCAATAATTGTTCAATCACATTCATATCATAATTACAAAATTTGAATTGTGCGAACTGAGTAGTGAAGGTGCAGCTTTCATTTTACTTACTATATAATACTCTGCATTTGCTTAGCAATTCAGAAAGTTTCAATTTAGACAAGAAAATGAAACACGAATCGAAGTGAAATCTAAAATAATCTGGCCAAAGCCTGTAATAAAGGCTCCGAACAAAGGCAGCAAATTGAGGCGGCGGGCTTTGTGCAATATGTATGTAAAGTATATATCATTTACATAACTATATAGTACATATCATGAAATTTTATTGATTTGTTTGTGCTAGTTTGTATACATATATATATATATAGATATATGTATGAGTGTGAGCATTAAAGTGTTGTGATATATTGCAATTTGCTATTCAGAAACAGAGGGAGCCCACGCGTTGGCTGAGTCCCTGCCAGACTGACAATCAGACAGTCTGTTTCAGTTTTTAGTTTTCAGCAATTTCTGTCATATTTATGACAACATTTTGCATATTACACACGCAGACACACACTCTCTCACACACACACTTACACCCACACTCACACCCACACTCACACTCACACACTCACACTCACATACACACACTCGCGCGTAGATGATACACATTCAAGTGACATGGATCCAGGAATGAACCCATGTTTACAAATGTGCATACATAAGCAAACTTACAAATACTAGGAGATATATGTATATACATACAACCACACACACACATGCACACACTTATGCATAGTTGTGTTTATACATATATGCATTTGTGTATTTAGAGGTGGTTTTTTAGTATACGGCAACCACTACACCTACGACCCACAAATGTATCGCGTCATGTTTACAGACTAAAAGGACCAAAGTGGGATAGCCGCATGAGTTGACTTTTTCTACAAAACTAAATTGAAAGTCAACAAAAAGTCGGAGTAAGTCAGAATCACGATGTACGAATTATTTTTTAATCAAAAACCATAGATCACGAAATTAAACAATGAACGTTGTAAAACATTTCTTGTATACCCTTTACTATGAAATTCGCTTTTCGCGGACAAGCACAAAAATTGCACTTTATAGAGTGTGTCTATGTTTATAATATTAGAGCGGATGATCGATTTGTTTGAGTGGTTTCAAAAAACCAATTACTTTTGTTGAACTTCAAGTTTAAAAGAAATCAAATTCAAGGCATCTATTCGAATTTTGATTGTTTTTCGACAGTTGTTGTATTTAAAAACCGACATGAACAGCTGTTTCAAATCAAAATTTCAAAAATGAGCTGCATAGGGTAAACAAATATATAAATAACATTTTCTAATTTGAACATTGCTGGCAAGAACGCATTTTTGATAAATTTATACAATAATAAATATGAAATGTAAATAAGTATGATGTCTTAAAAAATGTGAAAAATTTAAGATTCAACGCTAAAAAATTCGTTTAAAAAAATTTATTAGATTTTTCTACGATCTGAATTTACCTTATATTATAATTTTGATCAATAAGGAATTCAAGTTTCTACTTTAATCTATGGAATTACAAACACTTACTTTACCCTACATATAATTGAATTTATGTATCATATAAGATTTGCTAATTGACTTATATATTCGATTTTGAACACTATGAAAGGGTGTATAATATTCGCCTATTGCCCACGTCTTTAATGGTTAGTCTTACTTTCTGCTTTAATTTGTTTAATGTGTCTGTTGTGTGTGTCTGTGTTTGAGTGTTACTTTTTTGTTTCCAACTTTGGTATAATTATATTAAAGCTTTTATGACATCGGTCGGCATGGTGTTGGCCAGGTTGTCTGAATTTGGCAATACGCCGGCTGTAAACCACATAACTAATTCATATAAAACCACCTTAAGCTTTATGCATATTCATGTTGCTAGCAACCCTTCCGCATTCCCTCTGGCACCCTGCTCTTTGTGCCGTGCACCCTGGCCTACCCCTTGTCCACTTACAACTATCGAGAGTTCGGTAGACATGCAAGGACCATGCTGAACATCGGCACTCATTCGCGTTCATAAACACGATTATTCTTTCTCTGGACAGGACACCTTGGCTCCGCCTGTGCCGGTACTAACAACTGAACCTATGACTTAACCTCCGCATCATTCGTTGTTTGCAGTGTCGCTGTGCCGCTGTTTTACTCTTTAAATAATTTACAAGGCAACCAGTCCCATCGGAACTGCCTCTACCAAACCCTCGGCACTGGACAGCCAGCAAGTGATGAGCGAGTGCTCAGATCTGCCTCGCTTATGAAGTGGCAGATGGTGACAAAGATGGAAATGGGAGTGGAAAAGGATATAGAGATGGTCAAAGTAAAGGCCGTAACGAGAGCGATGGTGATGGTGATGGCGACAGAGCTGAAAATGGAGCTCCATATTGAAATGAAAATTGAGATGAGAATGTTGTACAAAGGGCAGGTGTGAAATGCAAAACAGGAAACGTGCACAGACAGAACATCTCGAATACCTGTGTCAGAGTCACGTTTGGTAAAAAGGGCAAGGACGCGGGCGAGATGGTGGAAAGGTGAGTTTAGCAGGTGGCAATGAAACAACATCTTATTCATAATTCGAAGTTAATTGCCATTGGAGCAGCACGCTCAAAACCCCAGAACCGTAATCAATATTATGGCTACTGCGCAAATTGTAATATTGCTGCGAGAAGACTTTACTTTCTCCTCACTTTCTCTTGGTCTCTCTAACATTTTCTCTTTTACTCACACTCATTCTCTCTGTCAGTATTACTCCCTTTATGGCAGTATCTATCTGTGTTTTTCTTTGCCTTCATTTTTGCTGTCTTTTACGCTGTCTCTCTATAGATTTCTGTTGTTGTTGACTCGTGTGTTTGGTCGCTCGACCGTCAAAGCTCTGTTATCTCTGTCATTAGTTTCAAATACCAATGGGTATTAGTTGGTATGCGACTGAGGATTAGCCCCAAAAACTGAGCCAAAACAATGTACGTATAAAATACTCAGATAGAGAGAGAGAGAAAGAGAGAGAGAGAGAGAGAGAAGAGAGAGAGAGAGAGAGGAAAGAGACCGAGAGAGAGAGACCTACAAAGAGATGGTCGCACTTGAGCACAAACATTCAGAGACACAAAACAATGTATCATGTTGTTAACTGTTTGCCAGTTGGTTTTAATGTTTGTGTGAGTGTATGCGAATATGCTGATGTGCGAATGTGAGACATGAAAATCAATAATGTCGAATTATTCATTCATCCATACTGACTGGCTTTCTCCTCCGTCTGTAATTAATTTAAAATGAGCTGCCGTTTAGGCAAAATTGTCTAATACACTAACTCGACTTGCCAAAACGTGCTACTAATGTTGCCTTACCACGCCCCTGCGCAGCTCAACAGTCCATCAAACCACCAGACCACCAATGGGCAGGTGCCCACCTGTCAGAGAACAGGATGTGGGCTTGGTGACTTTGCCAATGACGTAGACTTTTAAGCCCCAAATGCTGTATTTGGCATTTAAGCATTTGATTAATGCGACCCAAAACCGCAAAAACCTAAACCCAAACCCAAATCGAACTCAAACTCAAACTTGGGCTCAAACTCAAACTCGAACTGAAACCCATGCGAAAGCTAAAGATATAGCTGGAAAACATCGCAAATGATTGTGCAGGTCAGCAAATGGCAGGCGTTGAACCGAGGCGATTCATATTATGCCTGAGGCTCTGCCCAGCTGATGCAGAGTAAGCCCGATTATTTGCTGATGCTCGTGCCTTTCCACTGCCTAAAGTGGGCTAATAAACAAATACAACAACCACGTTATATAGCATATTTAATGTACATGTATTTATTTGTATACATATTTGTTTATCTAGTAAAAATTAACTAGAGCAGCCACGAAAGACAGCCACGAAGATTCACAAAATTCGAACCTTTAAGCTTTAATAATAAATACTTTAAGGACGAAAAATATCTTATATAGATTTTGATGCTTTTTGCAAGATGATGGTTTATCTAAATAGCAATAGTGCGAGTATCAGATTTAAGAAGAGACTAAAGACCAATCTAACGTACGTATCTGTATCTATATCTGTGTATGTATTTGTATCTGTAAATGTATCTGTATCTGTGGGTAACTGTGCCTATCAATTCCAAAAGTTGACACTTTGCTGGCCTTTGTTCCTGGCCATTGTTGCAATCAATGATCCGGAAATGTGTGCGAAAAGCGACACCGATATACAAAGACATACGTACACACACGCACACACACACACACACACACACACACACACAGAAAGTTGTACACATACCGATGAGCACATATGAACAAAATCTTGGCAAAGGTTGTAATTCATTTGGCAAAACATAGCATTCTAAAAAAATAGGAAAGAAAAAATCTATGAATAGTGTATTTGCCGAAAAAAAGAAACCCTAACTAAAAAATTATATAATTTCACTAAATTTAAGTTCATTAAGTATACTAGAATACAATACAAATATATAAATATTGATATGAGTGGCAATGCCTTTTTAATGCTCACCAAAAATTTGTATATAATATTCATAAAATTATGATTTTTTTAAAGTATTTGAAAAAAAAAGTATAACCGGTATAAACCTGAAATGTTAACAAAATTTAATTCATGTATGTAGTATTTCTGGAATCAATTCATGTATTTTCTTATCAGAATTCATAAGTATAAGATCTCTTTAAAATCATTTTTTTTTTAATCAATATATTTATACCTAGACCTTTACATTGATTTATTTATAATTCTAAATTAAAGAGTGTTAAATGATCAAATGAAGTTGAATTGAACCATCGAGGCTTTGTTCAGGGTATTCAAAATATATTACCATGCACGTAGCTACTAACACCACCGTTCTATATATCTATTTATATATAGTATTACAAGGCTTGTTTTATTGATTATATTTTTAGTTGTGCTTTGGGGTTGTATTTCGATTGGGGGCCCAAGTGTTGGCTGAAGATGTCAGCTAATTGGCATTTGATGAAGTTCAAAGTGCTCGTATCTATGTGAACTTAATTAGTGCATTTAGTCAGAGTTCAATAAGTCAAAGTAAGCAGTTACGATTATATAATGGGTGCATCATATTGATTTATGTATGACACAGCATTGGAAACAATTTACTTTAACTATGCCTCGAATTGTCTTCTGTGGCTGGAGCTGGATACTGGGCAACTAATTAAAAGTGAGCCATTAAAAATTATTTAAAGATTCACCAAGGCGCTTAAGTTAAAGTAGGAAACGCCCTTGAGAATTCCTTCGGCCATTGTCCTTGCTCCACTCTCTGGTCTGTGCTTTGTGCCTGGTGCTCAGTCCTCAGTCCTCAGTGCCCTGTGCTCTCCTTTCCGCTCTTCTTTGTCGCTAGTAACTAGTTAATAAAGCAACATACTGAAAACACTCAGTGGAGCCACGCCCATCACTGCATTCGTTCAGTGCGTCAAGCAGGCATCAAGCATCCAGCATCCAGCATCCAGCATCCAGCATTGAGCATTGGACTTTGGGCATTGTGCATTGTGCACTGTGCATTGGGCGTGGCATGTCCTTCAACTTTCAATGCTGCCTGCTATCATGGACTCAATTAAATGTCTCAACAGCTGTACTACCAACACAACGACCAGCCCCACAATACAACGCACACTTTCTCAATTAGTTAGCCTCAATGATGCATTGCATCTGAGGCTGCTTTCTCCGCATCCTCTGCTCTGCTTCAATATCTCAATTGTGGCACAGAGCCAAGTTAAGGAGGTAAAGCAAGAGCTATGTTGCAGCTCAAGAAAACAAAACTGTTTTCTATCAAGCTAAAGTAATAGCTATGGCTAAGTTATAGTTGCATTCATTGCCAACAACTTTCAAAAGCGAGAGTAGTCGACAGTAAGATACCCTCTTAACAGTTCTAAATGCAAAGCATTTCTTTTTTAAAATACGATCTATATTGTTATGAGGTTACACATATATTTCTTTATAAAATTATATGATATTATATAATAGGAAAGTTGGGTAATAGCCATCCTTAGATTTCTTTTCATTATATTTTACTTTCATTCAATTTCGCCTTTCCTTGGCCAACCTTTTTGCACAATTGAACGAAAATCTGAGTTCTTGCCAATTTCGGAGGATGGCGACAGTCGGTTATCTGCTGCACGTATCACATATATTTACACAAAATTATTATAACCCAGTTAACCCATTCGGAATGTGAGCAAAGGCAATGCAAACCCTATCACGACAGACCGTCCTAAATGAATTTAAAGCAAGCAATTCAAGAAATGCAACAACTAAAACAATTCTAGATAATGGTTTCAAGTTTTAGAGCATCGTCTCTTTTAAGTAGTTCAATGCAATTTCAGCTTACAATCGATGTAAGCCTCTTAATTGTGGTTTTATTTTTAATTAAATTGCATTGCATTAAGTCTGAAAATAGAGTGCATGTCTGGGAATGTGGTATCTTTTCTGATACTTACACTTTCAAGATAAACCAGCCGCAGTCCAAAATAACTTTGAACTCTTGTGGAATAATTGATTTGATTTCGTGTCAATTGCAATCTACTAATACTACTTTAAGAAATTTTCAATAATAAGGAATACGTACACATATTAGAAAAGTAGAGCCACGAAGACACTGAACTACCCGACAGTTGAATCTTTTACAAGAATACAACTTAGTAATCCAATAAGGAATTCATTTCTCTCGAACAATTTAAAGCTTCTCTTAATTGGAAATACAATACAATTTAACAGCAAAATGTATTATTTAAAGACATATTTAAAGTATAATTGCATTATCTTCGATACGCTACACTAAATGTATAATAATTTAAGGTCCTGAGGACGGCTCAATTCGATATGCCATATACATATATGCAAATGCTTAACTACATACAAACTTTGGGTTTATTTTCAAATTGAAAGGAAAGGCAAATGCTTGGCTGCTAAACCTCCTTTCCTATCGGTTGCATGCCACACGCTGCACCGTTGCTGCAACACAACACCTTGTAGCAGGTAACAGCAGCTGTTGATGGCAACGATTGGCATGCCTTATGCCGTACAGCTAATGCCTGATGGGGGTAATAGGTCGGACGGCTCTAAGCTGTTGCCGGTTGGTTGATGACTTGCGGTGTTTGAGGCCAATTAGCTAATAGCCAATTAAGTAATTAAGTGACCAAGGTGCAAAAACGTGACAACTGCAAATTGGCTTAAAAAAAAAAACAACAACAACAATAACGACAAGTAAAGTTGGTACTACAACTACCCAAATACCCAACTACCCAATACACAACTACCAAACTATCCAACTACCCAACTATCCAACTGTCCAACAAGCACAACTGAACTGAACTGAGCTGTACGGAATTGCTTAATGTCCGTGTGAAGTGGTGTTCGGAGTGAATTTATGAGCCGAGTTAAGCATAACCTGGCAATGGCCATCGATTAGCAGACTGTTGGTAATTAAAGTCTCGTCTGCCATCTAATTAATTTTGACCCAAATTGCCAACATTAAGCAAATGAATTGCAATTTCATAATGCAAAACGAGAGGGCAAAGCAACGAAGCAACGAGTGCCGCCAAACCACTAAGAAAAAGGAATAAACCCTACCAAAGCAACCATGCAGCCACAGCTGCAGCCGAAGCCGCCAGAAAACTGAGAACAAAAAACGGAAAACAGAAAACAGAAAACTGAATACTGAAAATCTGCAGGCCCTCAAACTGAAATGCGATTTTAATAAATGCCTTGCCTCGTTTTGCGGCAACAGCAGCAGCTACTACAACGACAACGACAACAACGAGAAAGGTCTCTAAAATTAGAAATTACAATTTGCGGTTGGTTGGGCGCTGAAGGGGGCTGGGAATGGGGGAACAGGGGTTGCGGGTGTTAGATGTTAGCAAGGTCATGACACACATGACCACAGCCATGCCACCAGGTGGTGCTATGTTTGCTGGCTGGGGAGCAAATCTGTATGACTTGAATAATTGTCAAGTCAGCAAAGACTTTCTCTCTCTCTCTCTCTCTCTCTCTCTCTCTGTGTCACTCCATTCTCTTCACTCTTTTTTGCTCGCTCTTACTCTTTCGCATTCGCTAAACTGCAGTGGTTCAGTTAACCAAATCAAAAAACGCGAAACTCGCCTCAGGTCAAGTATTGCATACAGTAAAAAATAAGCAACATATTTTTAATAAAAAATGGAGCTCTATTTCCAGTTGATTGATATTCCTTTTCTAAATGAATTTATTCAACTAGATTAATTTTAAGTACATCGCATTTTCTCTTGAAACTTTTCTTATACAAATGACATTTTAATTGTTTTATTTTAGTAAGATTTTATAACACAATAAAGAATACTTTCAAAAGCATAACAATTTGTTGGAATTGAAGTTCCAATAAATAAAATTTGTAGATTCAATGATTGAAGAAAAACAATAAAATTTTCTAACAAACGAATTCCAGTCATTTCAGTATTTTGATTTAGAAATTCTACTACTCTTCAAATGGATTTTGATTTAAATAGATTTTATAAATTGCAAAGAGCATTCCAAAAAAAGAAAACAATTGTTGCCTACATTGTAATTTGAAGAATGTTTGGTATGAGTTTCATTTGAATTTTTCGAAATAATAATTGCATTTTATAATTATTACTATAAATAATGGCGAGCTTTTAAATTATACAGTAAATAAAACATGGCCAAGATTTATTTCAGTTATTTCAGAAATTTCATGGCAAAAGTTTTTAATGCGGAGAAATGCTTGATTTTATGCCACTGTGCGAGAGCCGGTCTGTAATTAAATCCAGCTTCAATTTATGTTGGGGCAATGGCCCAAATGGCAGGCGGCATAAAGAAATTACTGAAATCCATCAACGCACGCAATGACATCAGATGGCCCAGCTCAGCACAGTACAGCACAACACAGTATAGCCCATCCTGACCCAGCCCAGTCTGAGTCGCAGTTGCTCTGGCTCCGGCTCTGGCTGTGGTTCTGGCTGTTAAAGAGGCAGTTAGGAGTGAAACTGGAACTGAATTTCGCAATGGGGGCGAACCATGTAGATGAGGCCATATGAGTATGATGAAACGCGTTCTCTACTCTTGGATTTTTTTTTTCTGTCTCCTTTTTGTAGTTGGGGGTGATAATTACCAAGACTTAAGGCCCATTGCCATAAGCTTCCGGGTCGGTATGTGTGCCGTTGCTGTCTCACATCTTGAAGTTAGTGTCTTCATTTATGCTTACTCTCCACTGTCTTCGTCGCCATCGTCGACGTCGACGTCGACGCCAACGCCGTCGCCGTCATCGTCTCCAGCTCCGTCTTCGTCTTCATCTACGTCTCTGTGTCCGCCTCCGTTTCCGTTTCCGTTTGTGACTCGTGTTCGTCTTAATTTGGTTTCATGTTTTCATTTTGAGCCGCCATTGCCAACAAAATTTGCGAGCCAACGGCAATAAAACTCAACGACAACATCAGCAACAACAGCAACAATAATAGCAGCAACAACAGCAACAATAACAGCAGCAACAACATCAGCGACAATGACAACATTTTGCCAGTTTTGCATCATTCAGATTGCCGGAGTCGAACTCGGCCACAGCTATGGGCCAAGTCACATCATCAGCATCAGCATCAGCATCATCATCATTATTATCATCCGCATGATCATTAGCATGCTCATCATTGCCATGGTCAGGCCCATCAGGCGCAGTGACAGGGCTCTCTGTGTCGCTGCTGTCAGCATCAATGGGCGCCCTATACATTGTCAGCAACACGTTGTGTCGAGTGGAGATTGTGTTTGGGTTTGGGTTTAGGCTTGGGGTTTTTACATTTGTATTTGTATTTGTATTTGTAGGTTTGACTACCAGTTTGGTTATAGCTTTGGGTTTTTGGTTTTCCAGCAAAGGTATGGATGGCTTGGGTGGTGTTAGACTTTGACGTTGACGCCGACATTGAGATTGGAACAGGGGCTGTGCAAATGGATATACTGAATCTGCTTGGGTCTGAATGTATGGGTGGCGTTTTAGTTTTTCAGCCGCTGTAACCCCATGTTATGTTGTGGCTATGGTTCTTGTTGTTGCCGTTGATGTTTTATACCACTCGACCAGCAACTTCAATCTCATTGTGTTCTATTTTGATTTTGCCGAACGACCTGCTGTTCCTCGAACTCAACTCAACTTATCTCAGCTGAGGAAAAACGTTTTTATTTTATTTTTCACAAATTTAATTCAATTCCAGGCAAAACACTTGAGCTGCCATCCGAAAGTGTTGGGATTTAGCTTCGGCTTTTATTTTTGCTCCTACTTTTACTTTTGGTTTTGCGTATACTTTTGCCTCAACTGTGGTTTCAGCTTTAAGGGTTGTTGTCGACCTTTTTGGGGTTGATTTCTGTAGAACGTATGGCAAATGCTGCAGTATATTTTGCCGAGTAATAGATAGTAAGAGGTCGAATTACAGGCATGTTGGCAACAAGTGGTTGCACTAGGCGTATGAGCAATTTATGAGCTAGCTCTTCTTGAATTTGCAGTAAATTGCTTGGCATGAAATCATAGCTGATGTTATAGCACACATTGCTCATACGCCCCCATGTACAAGGATTGTGAGTTGCGTCGCGTGCAAAGGTCGTAAATTAATTTTTATGTGCGTTTCAATTACTTTAGCCTGTCGATAGAGAGATAGGAATGAGCCAGGGAGACAGAGAGAGAGAGAGAGAGGTAGAGTCTGAAGGCACAACAACTATCAATGCATACTAATGAGAAATGAGATTGGAAATGGGAATTGTAATGGCAGTTCGAATGACCCACAGATTGCCTATCAGCAACTGTTCGCATTCATTGCGATTGCCCGCCACAAGTTTTTCCTGATAATTGTTCTTGTTCCTCGTACTTACTGACCCATTAAAATGTCCTATCAGCAAAATGCCAACAGCCAAGGGCAACAACAAGAGCCAACAACATCGCTGGCACACACGTTGCCAATAATACATAAAATGTGAAAATACTTCAAGCCAAACTCAGGACGCTAACTGCCTACTAAGCCATTAATTTGGCCCAAATCAGAGCAGCCCTTAAAGCTAAGGTAACGGTAGCTCATAGCAAGGTAACCTTCTTTTTCTTCAACCTTCTCCCAGCCTCCGTCGAGGCCATAGCCAAAATTGAGCATGCAGCATGCAAAGGATGTAAACGAGCTCACAGCTGCGCATTTTATACGTATTAGATGTGGGGGTACTTAACGGTGTGTTGAGGAAAATGTTGTGCACGGTTGCTTTATGAAAGCATTTGAATTAATTATACTAAAAGTTGTGAAAATAGAATATGTTTTGCACCTGATGTCTGACAAAGAATATCCGACACAGTCCACAGTTTGCAGTCCGCACTGAGCTCGACAAGCCGCCAGCTTGTCAGGTTAATGCAGCATCTGTGGGGAGGTAGCAGATACACTGAGAGCAAAGACGTACTTAATTTCAGTTGGCATTAAATTGATGTCTATGAAATACGTTAAATAAATTAGATACATTTAATTATTTTCAAGGTAAAATAATTTCATTTAATTTAAATCCATTGATTAAATACGTGAAATATGTATATAAATATATATATAATATATATAGTATCATTTGCCTAATTAGATTCGATCTAAAAGCTTTAATTGAATCTTAATCTTAGTTTCACATTAAGTCATATAAAACCTTTTCTCTTTGTTTGTTTTCTGTAAGTGTATGATAGAGAATGGAAGATGACAGGAGGCCAGCAACCGTGGCCAGAGGCAGCATTGTTCGCTCTATGCGTGGGCTTAGAGCCTTTGGTTGCTCTACAAGGCCCTGGCCCGACCACACTCTGCTCAACTTTGCTCATGACTATAGCGAAATTAAGCGTAATATAAAGATACTTGCACAAGCACATAAAACAGTTCAGAGATAGCAGCACGGCTCAGTTAAGTTTGCTTTAGTTGAGTTCAGTTCAGTCCATGCACTATATACCTATAGTAGGAGTAATCTCTGTGCCAGTTCCAGTTTCGCATCCCTACAAATGTGAGAGTGAAACTCATTACTAATGGGTGTGCCCTAGACTCTGCGATAAGCTGGTCAGATGGAAACAAGGATACAATGCATATGGATATGTCTTCCTCCCATTCACTTTCTTTTTATCTTCTTCACTAACTTGAAGAGTTATATTCTTACTTTAATATATACTGCTTTGCTTTTAAGAGCACTAAAACAGCCCACACCGCACACATGTAAATCAATTGCCCCAGCGCCTACTTATATTAGCCGTATTTATACTATATATTTTCGTTAGTGCATAGGCACAGACTAAATAAGTGCGCTAATTACTTAGATATTTTATTCAGTTCAAGTTAGTTACATTCGCTTAATACGCCGAAGATGTTTAATAATTAACTATATATACTTTTCTTTCAATTTGTCCTAAATTCAGTACTAGAAAACTGTGTTATACAAAACAGTATTCTGTTTGCAATTATTTTCAGCATATACGAATCGAACAGATTGTTTTTGTTGTAACCACATTTAGCACAGATTACACTTAGATTACAAGCTTAAACTAGTTGTAAATGTGATTTCCAGTCTATCCATCTGTACTGCTCCAACATATTCTAAATACATGCGGGGTTGTGTGTGTATTAAATAAAGTTCCAAATGCCCAACAAATAAATACCCTATATACTTATCTAACAACAAATCAGATATTGTACTTTTTAAAAAAAATAAGATCTTGCGAAAACCCATCAAAAGAAATGCCTTGATCTAATATAATAAAAGATCGGATTTTCTGCTTTTTGAAATGCTGATAGGTTGCTCTTAGTATGGAGTCTATAAATATACAATCTGTTGAAGGAAACTGTTTATATAGTATGTTACTAGCATTAATTTCCTGCAACTGCAGAGTATTTAATTGATCATGCATCAATAATATGAAATAAGGGGTCAAATGTTTTCATTCAAGGGAACCTTTAAGGATTTCCTTCATTCCATTGCGGTCAGTTGGTAGTTGATGGAAGTGGAACAAGTCAACTGTATGCTACTGCTATAAACGTTCCTTGCGATTCACTCTCATATGTGTGTTAGTGTGGGTGTGAGTGCGGGTGTGAGTGTGGATACGGGTGTGTGGTGTGCACACTCACTTAGCTGGTAGCACGTAGGGCCATACAAACTGGCGCTCACTTGAAAATGAAACCCTACTCGACACTTTTGCATTTTATTTTGTTGTCGTAGTTGTTGTTGGTTTTTATTTGTATTTTGTGCTGTCGCTTTTCGTTTTTATGTTACGTTTTCCACCTAAAGATACTCAAGTTGCTCAATGGCAACACGGGCGGTCGGAAACACGTGCAGACTCATAAATACGGCCAGAAAGAGTTCCGTCCGTGCCGCGTATGGTATGTGAGTGAGCACCGGTGACACAGGCAACTCATAGGCTATAGCTGGGGTTAACCATCTCCTGCTGATGCCGCTACATTGGCCACGCGAGTTCCAAATAAACGTGCGAAAAATGCAGCTCACAGAAATTCGTATGAGTGCGAGTGCGATTGCGAGTGCGAGTGCGAATGAAATTGCGAGTGCGAGTATGATGAAAGCTCTTGGCAGGCCGTGTACTTGTTAAAACCCTGGCGCACTTAGCACCCACCCGAAATGGGATGTTACTGTTACGGTTACCGTTGCTCTACTCATGTTGCACCAACACATCACCAGCGTTTACAGTAACTCGCCCGAGGGTGGCCATTTTCCCAAAAGTGTGCTACAGATTGCAGCGGCTCACGTGCATCCTGTGAATTTGTCGCCTCCCTCTCTCTTTCTCTCTCCATTTCTCCATTTCTCACTCTCTCTGTACGCATATGCTGCGGCCTCATATTTTTCACTTTGACGCAACCGACGAGACGGCAGCTGTCGCTCCCAGTGGTTAAATACGGAAAATGTTTAAGGCTATATGTTACCTGATGCACGGCTTTAAAAGTCTTTCTTATGGCTTAAAACCTTTTCCACAGATCTGTTCCACTGCCAGCAACTACGACTCACATATGTATATACACATTTTTGTGCACTGTTCCCAGATTCCATATAAAATTGCCATAAAGTCCATCCATATGGCATGATAGCATCATAAGAATATACGGTTTGAACATGTTTCTGGCCAGATAATATAGTATGTAATGTGTCGCCCTATCTATATAGAATACCTACTTATATTTAGGGTACTGACTCCAATGCCACTAAATCGTATAAGCGTTTTCTTCAGTTAAATAAATCAAACATGAAATTTTGATTGGCTTTGACATGCATATGCTAAATCATAAATTTTCAACTTTTATGCACTTTTACCATATACGAATTCTCTCTACCACGATAGTCGTGTCTTGCGAATACTTTTTGCAATTTCTCAAGCATAACAAATGTGGTGGAAATGCAATATGGCATAAGTAAGAGTACAACAGTTGGGGCTGCTTGATCTGAAATACTAACAATATGTCATTATGTTATATTGGTTAAGAAAATGCTTGAAAATGAAAATTTTAAAAAATATATCAGGTTTTTTTTTCAACAATTTACAGACGTAATGTATATGAAATATATTTATGAGAGATTGAAACTATTCGTCCTATATACCAAACAGTTTGATATTTATAGAGTATTTGCGAAACACTTGAAGAACAACTGAATACCACACTGGCTCAAGCAGCTGCAGCAGGAGTAGTTTCTCTCGAACATCGCCTCACACAGAGCAATTTATTATGCAAAATCAAAATATGTTTACTGCCATAGCACACACACACACACACACACACACACACACTTGGACACGCATACAGGCTGACTGACTGGCATTTCCATTGAAATTGGCAAGGTAACTTCAGACCAAGTCCAAGTCCCAGACTCAGCCTTCAGTTGAAGCTGGTGCAGCCTCGCCTCGACTGGCAGCTTGGATCGGATGTGCTTGAGCAGTTCGCAAATAACTCATTGCATAAATTGAACTGCTGGGTGAGAGAGTGACTAGCCTGGACTTTTGTGGCCATATGAGCAACAACAATAAGAGCTGGCAGCTGTAAGCCATTGTTATCGCTATTTGTATGCCCGGATATTTGTAAAATAATGTCAACAAAAATCCAATTTCCTTTTACCTTCCCGTTTGAATACTTGGCATTTTCTCACGACTTTTCTGTTTTCCACTTTCATTTCACATTCCGCATGCCACACGCCACATGCCACATTGCTACTTGCCACTTACCACCCACCAGACTCAATCACCGACTCATACTCGGACTCAGTCTCAGACTCAGTCTCAGACTCAGACTTACCCACTCGCCTTTAACTGCACCTGGGCAATTGAGAACCGTGGTCTGTTCAATTAATTCGAGTATCTCTAGGAACACTCCATGTGGCAACCCGACAGCTTTATATTCCATCATAATTTTAAGCTGCTCCTGTAGATGGGGTTGCTGGTATTGCCACTGCCTCCACTGTTGTTGCAATGGTTGTGCTGTTAAGTTTTCCAGTTTACGTTTTTGAAAGGCATATCCGTTTTCCGGTTTCCGCTACACTTCATCATCGGCTGCAGGGCCAAGCTCAGAGCTCATGCCATAGCTGCCACCTGGTTGCAGGAAAATAATAGAAACTCATCGCCAGACTCCGAGTTGGAAATTGTAGCAAAAGACGAAGAAGCAGACTCAGAAAATGAAGATTAGGATGAAGATGAAGATGAAGATGCTGACGAAGACGAAGACGAAGACGAAGGTAACTGCAGCCGCACACGATTAAGTACTGTGTATTGTTATAGTAAATTTCAGCTTCATTTCCTTGAGTCTGTGCGTTCTTTTCTTATGCTCAAGTGCGTCTAAATATGAGACCTTTTGTTATGCTCAGGACGCGCCTCGTTCGCCTCGTCATTGTCGTGGTCGTGGTCGTGGTGGCGGTGGTATTCGTTGTGGGCGTCGTGGTCGTAGTGGTGGTCGACGTCATCCTCCTCGTCGTAGCCATCGTTGTGCTCGTTGTCTTATGCTTGTGCTTGTTACCATGCACTTAATTTCCTCTGTTCACGTCGTTGATTTTGCCCTGCCATCAAAGTGCTTGCCTTGCACTCCAGTGCTCGTCCAGCTTAGCTAGAGCACCACCTGACCTTCATTGCCTAACCCCATAGGCAATACCCCATACTCGACACCCAATACTCTATACCCTATACCTTATTTCCTATCCTCTGTTCTCTGCCCTCTGTTCTCTGTCGTCTGTCTTGTATTCCGCTTCATCTTGTCCGGACCTTAGAGCATTCGTTCCGCCTCTGTTGCCACATTATTATTCAGTTCTTGCTGCTGCTCCGCCTGCTGTGTAAACTATAATTTATTTCAATTTTATTTTAATAGATATTTATGCCTTGTTTTTCATACAACTTCGACGAAGACACAGGCCAACATCTCGATAAATTCTGTTTCTTCTACGCTTGATTTGTTTGTTGACATTTCCAAATGGCAGATTTATGTGTGATATTTACCCAACACATATACATGATATATCGATATATTTTTACGTTTCAAACGTCAGTCCAAATAAATTACAGTAAGAATAAATAAATACTCAAAGTAAATACAAATCGAATAAATATTTACAAAATATTTACAATTAACGCAAGAAGTCTTGCACAGTCATCGAAATGTTAAACAGTAAGTTCAAAAAGCAATGGAACTGATTAAGCGATTATTTGAATACAAATTAATACATTAGGACTGAGTAGAAGTGTTAAAATAGCCCAACCATCGATATACTATTAGTGCCCATTCGAGAGGACAACATTATCAAGGTCCTCCACTTGCTCCAGCTGGATTTCGAAATGAGTTCAAATTGACTGAACTTCTTTCTATAGTGAGCGTAGAGTAAAGTCTACAACAATTCCATACAACAACACGGACACTAAGTGCAGACAATTTGGGAAAATTAAAATTGGCGAAGCTCAGCGAGGAGAGGCGAAACTATAGATGTACGTGCAATAGCAGAAGACGATGCAGAGGGGGTCTAAAGCGTTCTCAGAGAAACGTTTCTCGAGCAGCTCGTTCGTCTCCATTTAACAAGAAAATCACATTAAATATCGTTGCTGTTGCTGTTGTTATACTTATTGTTGCTCCTGTCGACTACAAACAGGTGGAAATGCATAAATCATTTTGTGAGCATAGACCAAATGCAGGTGCAGGTGCAAATTTCGCAGTTGCTTTGCAAAAAGTGCTGCAATGCAGAAAGGAAATCTTCAAGGATTGGGTAAATACTTGCACAGCTGCTGCCGAAGAAGTCAGTCATTTTCCCAAATATCTGATAAAATATACCTATACATACAAACACGTACACGTAACAAACGCATACATGCAAATAGGGAACATTTGAACTGCTTTATTTCTGTCTTCGTCTTGACTTACTCCAACGACTCTAGTTGCTCTTGTTGCGGTTTTTATAAGTGCATCAAAAAATAATGAATTCAAACTCCATTCAATTTGCTTAATAGAAATGTTATTGTTGCTGTTGTTGCTAAAGGACGAAGACCTTAAATCTAAACCGTTTCTAATGAAACTAAGGCGATACAAGTCTTGCTATTTTAAACCATTATTAACCAAGGAGAATTTTATAATGTCAAATTAGATGTATATGAATCTATATAAATATTTATATATATATATATATGTATATAAAATATAGGAACTTTATAATCTAAAATTAATATCAATAAACGAAAGAACCACGTTCTATTCGAGTCAAACTATCTTAGTATATTATTAAATAGCTGAATATATATGTATGTCGGTAAATACGACATTTATTATAATACATTGATAATTATCGATATCGATACTAAATATTCAATTAATATCGTGTAACAGGGTTCCCAGGACTGCTTTTGATACTAGGATTACAAAACCTACACGTTTACATTATCTAAATTCAAAAATATATAAGGCCATGACGGAATGCTCATTAAATAATTGACAATCAAAATATTTCTAATCTATATTATTTATTATTACATTTCTTTTTTTTTTTGAATTTTACGATTTGCTTGTTATGGGTCATTTACATTCTGGGTAGGTTTGCTTTTGAATTTAGGTACTGCGAAATGAGTTATCTGTTGTCAAAAGAATTTTGTTTTCCCACCATTCTGCTCGTTCAATTTGATGCTATTTGCGTTTTTCATTGCAAGGATACGTTTTGCAAGGATCCACGGTCACCGTTATAATGCTCACAAGCACTGGCTCATTTGATGACGGAGAAGGACCAGCTCCTGCGCTTACTCCTGCTCCTTGTCCTGCTCCGGCTCCTGATCCTGCGCTTGTACCTGCACCTTTGTTTACTTTTGCAGGTGTAGCTGTGGACGGTACCGCTGGTATTGTTGGTTTCGGATTGACATTTTTTTCTTTAGCCTTCTTCGTAGTGGTTGCTGTGGTGACTGGAACATTAGGCTTATCCGTTGATGGACATGGGACCTCCTCTTGAGCGGGACTGCAGCCAGGGTCACAGTCCTGGGGGGAGGGCTCGACTGAGGCACAGGCTTCGCTCGGGTGGGGTCCTATGTAGAAAGGATTGAATGGTTTGTCTCCCATTGTTATTACAAAAACTTTGAGAGATTCACAAAAAAAAAATGAATCGACAAACAAACTGAACAAACAAAATATGAGAAAAACAAAACTGGAAATTTTGTTTTCAATTTTGATCGATGTTAACCGAACTGATACTGCTACACAAATGAGAAAAATATTTTTGATTTTTATTCATTAGTTCCGTTTGCATGACCAGACTACTTGGACCTGAAAAATATTTCGAAAAAATTAACTTGAGTTTTGCATGATTTTCTTTCATTTATTTTGAAAAAAAAAAAAAAAACAAAAATCCATAAAAAAAAATTTAAAACAAAAAATATCAAAAATCTATAACACTCATACATAATGATGAATCATACTGCTTTTGCCTGTTTTAGTGTTAACTAACTGAAGAATATTGTAGTCTTAGATGATAATAACAAACCAGCTTCTGATATTTTGTCTTGTTTTCTCTTCCAATCTCTCTCTCTCTCTCTCTCTCTCTCTTTCTCTTCGTGCAGACGTTCAAATTATTAAGATCACGCTCAAGCTGAAGCTAAAGCCAAAGCCAAAGCAAACCCCAAATCAAAAGCCAAAGCCAAAGCAAACGCAACGCAAACGCAAACGCAAAAGCTCAAGAGCCAAACGCTTACCACAAATCGCTTAAGCAAACAAATATTAACGCCTAACCTCAGCCAAAAACATAAAACCAAGCAAACAACTAAAAAAAGCTTTACCAAAGCCAAGCTGTACGATCGCCAAGCGCCAATATGTGAATAATTAGAATGATCAGAATGCCATTAAAACGACTAACCCGAACAAGAAGGTATCTAACCACATACAACTAGACAAGGCCATCCGCCCCGCTCCGTCCCGTCCAACCGCTCAACCGTTCGAGCTCGGGGAAAATTCAGCCTCTGGCTCAGGGTCAGTCTCAGCAAATACTAAGTAGTGCCAAGACGCACCACCAAGCATTCTGGTGATAGATTCATCATGGCCGGGCCACAGGTGCAGCATACACAACGACCGAACAGCGCCTACTACACGGGACTCAATGGCAGTGGCGGCGGTGGTGGTTCCGGTTCCGGTGGCAATGGCTCAGCCGGAGCTGCCGGTGGGATCGGCATGGCTAGCAGCGCCTCACACACGGGTCTCGGTGTGCATGCACTGCGCCAGGTGTCGAATGAAACGGAGCTGATCTATCGCGGCAGCCACAGCAATGGCACAGCCACGGAGTTGAGCACCATGGCTGGAAGTGGATCCATACGACAGCTACCCATTGTGGCCAACAGTCGCATCATACAGCATCAGCCGGGACATAGTTCACGGGATAATATTGTGAGCAGCATTGCGGGTACTGGCAGCTGTGCCACAGATGCGCTCATTGGAACCATATCGAGTGGTGCTGGAGGTAGTGGTGGGGCTGTTCCTGGCAGTAGTAGCGCCCTGGCCACATTTAGTGGCACCAGTGGCGCTGGTGTCTCATTAAAAAAGTCAAATACACAGCGCAGCATTGAGATCATTGTGGATGCGACGCAGTGCGGTAAGGATACGGCCGACATTGATGATGTGGAACAGGGCGAAGGCGCTGGCCAGGAATCATCGTCATCTGCACGCAAATCCTCACGACATCGCCACCGGCCACTGCATCGACGACTGATCAGCTATCTGCGTAGTTTGTTCCAGGGCAACACCGCACAGACTGGTAAGCTGAATGTTGCCTAATCGCTTTCTCCGCTAGATGCCCTATAAGCTTAAGGCTATGCCATAACACCTTGCTAAAATGTAAATCTAGGTATTCATCGGTTATCGGTAGATCATATTTTTTTAGCGCATTTGGCCAAGTATTGTAAAATAAGTACTTAATTTATTTATTATTTCTCTTCCCTGTGAAGCACTGACTGCGCTACTCTTCGCCTGGGGCTGCATCTCTAAACGTAAGCGCGTTTGAACCTCCCCCTCCTCTTATACTAATGCCACGCCCACAATGCATTGACTAACCCTTATGCAACTAATGCGGCCAGTTAATGATCTAATACTTGTTTCAGCAAAAATTCCATCAATTCTCTTTGGATTGACAAATATTTGAGTAGAGTTTACAGATCCTTAAGTTGATCTTATTATGTATAGATTAAGTTCATATTCTAGGACAATGAAGAAAGAGAAGATAGAAGAAATATTGTATTATCATGTAGAGCCTACTCAAATATTTTTCTTAAAAGAGGGTTAGTATCTAATCATAGCTATTATTTCTGAAATTAGAATTCATCCAGTTGAACTCTAAGCAGACGTTTTATAAATATGGCAAAACAAGGCTCTACTAACGTAAAACGAATATATGGGACGATTTCTATTTATCACTAGGATAGCCATATTAAACAAATGTATATGAAAGTTATTTACTATCAGCATTTGAAATTGAAATGTTGTGCTAAGTGCCGAAGAATTTACAGTACTTTAAAAAAGGAAAGGAAGATAGAAAGGGTTATTTTAAATATAAACGATTTGGAGTGCCGGAAAAGAATTAAAGCACATTGGGGTTATCCGCACTTATGCCCAGATGCCACTTAGTAAGAGCCTTTATTTTAGCATTGCATGTAGTACACAGACACATGGCAAAGTTTCCATTGTAAGCGAATTGAAGTTCTTTTGTTGTGACTATGGTACATGCCGAGTCTGTTGGCTTTGGCGAACAAGCTCAAACAGTTGGCAAACTGATGAGCTTAACAGAAATATATATAAATATACATATGTGTATGTGTAGTTGAGTATGCAAGCATATAGCATCATGCCTTGTGCGAAAATTGTATGCAGATTCGCCTGAGGCAGTCAGCCAAGGAACGAATCGATATGGAAACACAATGCGAGTATATTATGTACTCGTATTTGCCTGCTACTTCAATCTGAATTGTTTATGGAGAAGCAACGGGCGTGGAGCATGAACACCGCCCGGGTTCGAGGGTCTAGGGTCAAGGGTCGAGACTGGAGGCTGGAGGCTAGGACTCAGGGTTGGGTCTGTGCGAGGGTGCTGCTTGACAATGACAGTTTGAAAGTAGACACCGAACGTAAATCGAAACACTCGAGTGGATTTCAGCGGCTCTGACAGCTGAAACTTTGAGCAGGCTTCTGCTATTATGTCGTTCCTCTCTCTCTCTCTGTCTCTCTGTATCTCTTTATCTCTCTTTATCCCTCTCTTTCTCTCTCTCTCTCTCTCTCTCTCTCTCTCTGTTCCGTCCGTACGCTCTGTCGTATTATTGGCGGCTCCCAGGATATCCATATCCGTAATTCGGGCACAACTTAGACAAATTTCGAATTCATTTTAGCATTGTGATCGGCGAATTTTTGGCTCATGGCCATCGAATTGAACGCTGGATTTGCAGCTCCGTTTGCTTCGGTCAGCGATGAACAGCGCAAAAGTTTTATTGAAAAAGTTTGATGAATGGCAAGTTGACTTCCGCTTTCCCCCCACGAGCCCAACATTTGAGTTATTATGCAAAAGTCTTTTCAGCACTTAAATCTTCTTTGCTTTTAATTTTTTTCTCTATTACTTTAATTCCATTCGAAAAGATCTGAGATTAGATCTATGTTTAGTCTAGCTGTGCAGTCATACTAAATACATTGTCAAATACTAAAATAAATTCATCAACATTGGGCTGTTAAGTACGAAAATCCAATCAAGTAATCTAGTTCTATTTTAGTAGTTACAGATCTGTGAGTAAGCTTCGATAAGTTTTTAAAATGAAATACCTATTTTTAGTGAAGTATATAAAATTCCTAAAAATATTCTTAAAATAATATTTTTGTAGAATTAGAAATGTTTTAACCATAATAATAATATTAAAGTTGAAGTTTTAAGATAAACAAAGGAAGTGATGGGATGTTTTGAGAGTGTTAAAAACTTACCATATAAATTAAAAATAAATTTGTACATAGAAACGATTGGTTTTTATAAATAAATTTAAACAAGTTTAATGGAAATGCAATTTCTTGAATTCCCAAATCAAACAGACTAAGACATGTAAAAGAAAAGGAATGATATGTTGTAATAAGCTCAGAGCAAACATATTTGAATTTATTTGATTTTAGCTTTGGCTCTGCGTATTTTTTTTCCATTTTCTCTTTTCTTTCTCTTATGCTCTCTTTCTTTTTATTTGGTATTTTGCCCGTGGCTGCATTTTATTGTTTCCTTCACCCGGAATGAACTCAGCCATTTGAGGCAACTTTGTCTTCATCTGCGTCTTGATGTGATATTTATCTTAATTTCCGTTGCTTTGTTTTCGCCTTTTGGCCTTATTTCTTTTTTTCTTTTTTTTTTTTTTGTTACTTTTTTGTCTTCATCGTTTCGCTTTGATTTCTTCTCTGTGTTTGCTCAACTTTTTTCATCTGTGTGTCAGTTTTTGTTTGCCCTCAGCCTGTTTATGCTTTGTGCTTTACTGCACTTCATAATTTCATCATTAAGCCCACGCCCACACCCACGCCCACACCCACGCCCAGTAGGGCCACGCCCACACAGCACCACCCATCCAGCCAATGGCAGTGCAGTGGGAACGTAATTGAATTCTGTGTCTGCATTTTGTGGTCGCTTCAATTTCTGCACTTGAGCAGCTCACACCGAAGGTCCTTGGGAGCCATAGCTCCATTGGAATATTCTTGCACCCTTTCGGGGTTTTCTTTTTTTTTGCTTTTGGCTTTGGCTTGGCCTCTTCTGGCCTGGCTTTAATTATCATTTCATTATTCACTGTTTGCTGTTTGATGCTGTACATCATTTTTAATGGCAGCTGCAACATTTTAAGTGCTTTCGCCACAGCCATCCATGAAAGCTAGGGGGACACTAGACGATTGTGGGTGTGGGTGAGGGTGTGGGTGATGGTGAAGGTGATGGTGAGGGGGATGTTATGTGGAAGATGTTGCACCTTTGAGGCATCCGATGTCGCCTGTTGCCGACTCTCGACTGGCTCGACAGTTGCTATAGTTTTTTTTAGTCGCTTACTTGGCACACTTTCCCTTTCACTTTCTCCTTCGCTTTCTCTTTCTCCTTCACTTTCTCCTTCGCTTTCACTTTCACTTTCGTTTACACGTCCACCTTTCACAGGCATTCAGCCGTAAGCGCAAGCATGCTCGGACACTTTGTCCATTGTCTGACATGGTTGTTCGCTGTTTTCCTCTGTTTTTGGAATTTTTCTTTTTTTTTTGGGGGGGGGGGGATATTTTTTGTTCTTATTTTGAATTCCCTCCGCACATTTTTAAGTGTCAGGGTTGCCACATTTTAATTTATTTAAGCGCATTCAGTGCGGCTTGCAAATGAGTTAAGTGCATTTCGTTTTTCATATTGCGTTTTTTTTTTCATTTTACTATATTTTTTTGTTCTGTTTTCTTTTTTATTTTGCATTTTTTATTTTACCCTTTTTCCCATTTTCAATTTACCTCATTTGTTGTTGTTGTTTTGTGGGAAGAGCTGAAAACTTTTTTCCACTTTTTTCTCTCCCACTTGTTTTTCATTTTTTTTTGTCGTATTTGTCGCAAATCTACTCGTATGAACGCGTACATGATTCTCTCTCTTTCTTTGTGTGTTTGTGTGTGTGCACGTGTGTGTGTGTGTGTGTGTGTGTGTGTGTTTTGGAAAGGGTGCGGTGCTTATCTGAGTAAGTGAAATGGCAGCTGAAATAACTGTAGATTCTGCTGTTGCTGCCCCTGCTGCTGCCCTAACTGCAATTAGTTGGTAATTGTCTGGCCAACGCCAACTGCCACCCGTTCTCCCCTCTCCCCTCTCTTCTCAATCTCTTCTCTTTATCTCTTTTTTTGCCTCTCCCTTTCTCATACGCCTGTGGCAGTATCTCTGCAGCTGCAACTGCAAATGCAACTGCAGTACAATATTCGCAGCACTCGCTGCAATAAAACCAAGCAGTACGAAAATCAACATCAAGAGCAGACGCAAAAAAAAAAATCTACAAAAAAATCCAAAAAAAAACAATAAAAAAACTAAGAAAATCAAGCAAAAAATACATACTTTTGTTTCTAGTATGGCAAACAGGGCAACATTGTGAGGACCTAAACGCGCCACAAACTTTGTCCTCAGTATGTTGCAAAATGTTGGAAATGTTGCACATACGACGCGTTGGCCCAAATGAAAAATCCGCGCACGTAAATTACACGAATTTCAGCGAGATAAGTTAAGCATTTGTCTTACAGATGCAGGCAACAACAACAACAATAGCATCAACAACAAACAACAACAACAGCAACAGAAGCAGCAGCACAAATCCCGGCCAAAAACTAAGTAAAATCAAATTTGTTTCAACTGCAACTGCAACTGGAACTGCAACTGGCAGGGCTGCCAACTGCTGCTGGTTTCATTAGAAAATCTACTAAGTATTCTCAAATTGCCATCGCTGCAGTAGATGAGTTCACATACATATACCATATATACATGTTCATATGGTGTATAATGTTAACAGGGCGCCATGCTATCCTAATGGCTCACACATTAAATTTGAGTGAACTGAAAATTTCCGTTGCATACTGTGAGGCTGAAGTTTTGAAACGAAATAACTGCAAATTAAAACAATAATATTTAAATATTTAAACATAAAATTTGATAGCTAAAAATATATAAAATATTGATTTTCAAGTTTAGATTTTGTATATATGTAAATACAAACATATATATACAATATTTTATATATGAATAGAGAACATTTGTATAGCTTGATTGTAATATGTACGATCACAAATATATATCACAAAATATTAAACGCCAGGATTATGTACTGTAAATTTTTGAGGGAAATAAAAAAAGGGAAATATAATAAAATGAAATCTCGCTTAGTTTAAATGATTTCGAGCTGTTTATGCGATATTTTTATGCAACTGGCGAAGCGTTGATGTTTGTAAATTTTAGGACTATTTATGCGAATTTCGAATGCATTTTTTATGGCTAAACATGTTTAAATATTATTATACATATGTATGTACATATATATGTTTATATGATAGGGTGTGAGTGTGTGTGTGTGTATTTGAAGTACTTACTGCTGCCATGTGGTTGATAACTTAGTCATTACTCGACTCCGAGCAGAACAATGTCTGTTTGTATTTTACGAGGCATCGCATTTACTTAGTTTTAACGATTTCATAAAAATTTTTTTATAGATTTCTTTTGCTTTTGGCTCTCAGCTGAGTCGAGAATAAGAGCCTTGAGTTCTGCGAGAGAAAGACAGAGAGATTGAGAGTGAGAGAGAGAGAGAGAAGAGAGAAAGAGACCCAGAGGAGGTTGCTTTAGTTTGCCACGCCTTCCGTTTCATTTTAATGATGTGACTCGTTTCTTTTGCCGTTCTTCCTTTGTGGCAACTGCTTATCAAACAAAGAGAGAAAAGCTATAAAACAGGCAAATACTTCTATACTGATGTGTGTGTGTGTGTATATGTATGTGTGTATGTGTGTGTGTGTGTGTGTGTGCGTGTACTATACCATTGCAATATTCGCTTCGATTGAGCGCTTTTCTTCAAAGGATTTTGATGGCTTGGGGGCTCAGCTTTCGCTGACTGCATGCGCATAAATATTGTTACAAATTTACTTAGATCACTTATCGTTATCGATGTGCACATTCGATAACACATTCGCAACTTAGATAAATAAGTAAATATTTTTGCAATTGCATTGCAATAATAATAGAAGCAGCAAAAGCAGCAGAAGTGGGTATATCTAATAAAATACCAAGCACACGTTCACACACACACGTACACACAAACACACACAAAGACTCACACCCACACTAGCATATTCAAACACACACACACACACACACTCATACACACTCATACACACTAACACACTCACACTGCTGTGGTTTTGGAGCCGCATGCAAAAATATTTGCACTTGGCTAACGGCGGCTGCTGCTGCTGCTGTTGCTGCTGAAATGCTGCATTGCCGTTGCAGCGGAAACGGAAACATGACACCTGTGCAGGCAGTATACACCCCTGCCACCCAGCAACCACCCTCCCCCCGCCAGCAAACCAAACAAACAGACAAACAAACCGAGTCGAGATAAACAGGAACTTATTATGCGAGCGCATGCAACATTGCAGCCAGCGAGAGGGCGAAAAGGTGAAAGGTGCAACGAAAGAGAGACGGAGAGAGTGAGAGAGAAAGAGAGAGAGAGAGAGAGAGAGAGAATGAAAAAGAGAAAGGGAGAGGAAGAGAGCAGCATGGAGAGTGGGGAAAGTGCGGAAGAATTGCTGCAGCTCTATGCTTGTATGTTTTGTGGCCAAAGTGCGATATGCCACTTCGTTCACTTCATCTGGCATTCCCTCTCACTCTCCCTCTGTCTCATTCTCTCTACCTATCTCTTTCTTACACTATTATGCTGTCTCTGTATGTGTGTGTGTGTGTGCTTTATCTGCAATTACAATTACAATTACATGCAGTAGCAGCGGGCTAAAGGTCCACTCAGGCCTGCTTTATTGTTATTGTTGCAACAGGCCAATGGCCACGCCCCTACGCCCACGTAGGGTCACGCCCCAACACCTCGTCGGCGCTGTTTCGCTGGAATCTCAAATGCTGGCCATATTAGCACTGAAATTGCGTTTCACCTTCTTCACACCTTGACCTTAGTTACAAAAACAACATGCAAAAAAAAACTATCAGCGGAACAGTCGGTTAAAACCAACCACTAGACAGAGATGTAGTGACATGGAATGATCTTTATATACATATATAATCTATATTTATATATATTGCATTGTATGGGCATACCCCTTTCGCATGACTTGGTTAAAGGGTGTCAAAGTCAAGCTTAAGCAAACACACAGGAAAAAAATTACAACTGTACAATATTTGTTTGTTTTTATTTAATTCAATTATTTTTTTGTTATTTACTTAATTATATTTATTTATTTAATTTATATATTTATTTCTTTTTTATTGTTATTTACTTATTTATTGTTTTATGTTTGTATTTTTCTTTTTTTAGTGCTGGTATAATTGTTTTGGGTTAAGTGATGTTGTTTTGAGTTGTGAGACTTTTAGTCTAGCTATTCGACCTCCAACCTGCCGTATGCTCTATCTACTCTGAGATTCTAACACGCTCCGACTATGGCTATAACTATGGTTAAGGCTATGGCTGTGGCTGTAGCCATGGCTGTGGCTGTGGCTGTGACTGGCGGATGTGAATCCGGAATAGAGCTGCAAGGTCGAACAAACAGCTTTGTTATTCTGGCAAATAATTTAGACATTTTGTTGAATATATTTCACGTTTGTTTGTTGTTTGCCAGCTGATGATAATACAGCGTTAAAACACACATACAAAAAAGAAAGAGAGAGAAAGGGAGAAAGAGAAAGAGAGAGAGAGAGAGTTAGAATGAAAGAGAGCTGTACATACCAAAAAATGTCACTTGGGATGCGTCAGCGAGCTGAATGCACAGCTTGGCCAAATTAGAGGGAAACAAACAAACGAACGAATGACAAAATGAACGAATAAACGAATGAACAAGCGAACAGACACAGAAACAGAACATGAATATATATTCAAGTTAATGCATTTCATCAACAGTATTCGCATCTGGCAACTGACAACTGAGAGATGCACAGCCATAAAGAAGTAGCTTAAGAGTGCACTCAATTGTAACTCTAACATCACAAATGGCAACGAATAAAATGCATGCCATAAAAAACTGAAACAAACAGCCACAAGTCACCAGTCACCAGTCACCATTCACCAGTCACAAGCTCCAATTCACAAGCTCCCAGACTCAAGCGTAGAGATGCTAAATTCCCATTTTGTATGATATGATCTGAGGGACAGACTAGTTTAATCCAGCTGCATTAAGCATCTGACAGCTGCTGAAATGTCAGACCCAAACTATTGCTCCAAATGTACTGCACATACATAAGTATTATAATAGAATGCATTAATTATTTTTATATTTAATTTAATATAGGGACTAATGACTAGAGCCACTAAAACAAAGTTTCATTTAAGTAAAACTAAAGGGTATTTAACACACTATTCGAGAGAGACTATTCGAGAGAGACTTTACTATCATATAAAGGTCGAGTGAATATCCTTAAATCTAAAGCTTCAATTGATATTTGATATGTGTATTATTAACTTGAACTCGATCTTGATTACTATATACATATATAGTATAACAAAATCAAATATCATATGTTAGAGGCATAAAGAATCTAACTATTTTCTACTACATATAATAGTATCTAATGAGTAATTGCTTTTCTATCCCTAGGCAATATTATTCACATATTCAAATAGTGCTAAAATTGCTGCAAATTTATATTTTTTATGCAGTTTGTTTTTCTAATATCTGCAGTATATCTCATTATATTTACCATATATATACTCATATATCTACTTTATAAGTTATACTATATATATGCCTTACAATTAGATGTGTTTGCATATTACTAAATATTTTTGGGTTTAAAAATTCATCGTTGTAGAAATGTTATAAAATACCCGTATTAATAGAATTTATAAAGTTATTTCAAATCTATTCAAGTTTATTGGTATTAAATTAATATTTAAATTAACAAAACTATTTTCATTCAGTAGAAATCTATTTATTATAATGGATACATCAATTTGCATATAGTTAGACGTTTTATAAATCAAATCAAAGAATTTATATGTTCCGTAAGATAGAAAGCTTTGTCAACTGTAGGTTGGTAGATAGATTGTAAATGATTTGGGAATATTAAAAGTGTTCTTTAAAAATTTTTTCACATTTGTTTCCTATAATGTATATACACACTAAATATTGGTAGTTTAGGTATATATACAATTTGGTGCATACAATCCTGGTCTTATATGAATATAACTTGGGGCACTTGGCTTTGGCAAAGCGAAAGCATATTTGCGTTCCACTTTTACAATGAGGGCGTGGCTGACAAATAGTTAATGCGCTGCCCCGTAACCCCCTCCAACCACACTACCAACCACACAACACACACACACCCACACACACACACTCACATTCACACACACATATATATACAGTTTCAATACAGTTGCTGCGCGTGTTTGATGCATTTTTAAGCAGCCATTTGTCAAGCCCCTGAAAAGTGTTGCCTTATATATGTACATATTTTTTTTATATATATACCCACAAAGTGAATACATGCAGCTGGTGTCTGGCTGTGTGTATGAGTGTACTTATGAGTTGGGCAAAACTTTTAATTAACCAAAATTGAGGCTCAACGGTTTACACAAAGAATCTCGCACACAGAAAAAGCAATGGGGTATTCACCTTTGTCAAAGACAGGTTCAAAAATTTGCTCATTTGTCCTACCCAACACTCAATTTCCATGCCACACACACACACACACACACACACACACACACACAATATGACAAAATAAAAGAAATGTGTAAAAAAAGGAACTAGCTTTATACAAAGTTGGGGAAAAAGTTTGTGCAGCGACAGGCGAAGTACTTAAGGAAGTTGCAAGTCAATTCAGTACTAGAGGCGACTCAAAAGATCAAAATCGCGCCAACTTTACTACATGCAAGACTCCGTGTGTGTGGGTCTGAGTGTGTTCGTGGGTGTGCATGTGGGTGTTCATGAACGTGCATGCCCCACAAAAGCTCAGGTAACTAGTAGAATGACAAACGAGACACGCGCCAGCCGATAAGAAGTCTTCTACCGAGACTGAGACTGCCTCAGGCTAATGACAGAAATCTAAGTGGGACACTCAAATCTGACATAAGCTGAAGTGCATTTGCCTCAGTTTGTTGAACAGCAGCTTACGAATTCCAACTGAAAGGGAACATATTTGCCTGAGCTTATGTATATTTATATATATATATATATATTCATGAGTTACATCAGGTGTGACCTTTGCGTTCATTGGAATTGGCATACAAATAAAGTAAATATAATTTATTTATATTTAAATATATAGTAACGATTTGGTACAATACAGTTCAACTTACAGAGGTAATATGATCATATTAGTATTTGTAATTGATTTTATTATTATTATTATATTTTATATAATATTTCAAAAAAGAAAAATTGCATATAAGCCAACGACTTTGGTATAAAAATTTAATCAAATCGAATATCTATAATGTATAATATTTTTTTTAGAAAAATTTCATTGATAAGGGTTATCTGTAAACAGAATGAGAAAATATATATGACAATTTAATATAATTATAATTATAATAATAATATCTCTTTTTGTGATACTTTAATATCTACAGCTTATGCTTCTTTTGAACATATTCAATCATATTCATGTTATCCTCTTTTTGTCTCTTCCACTTTTTCTCCCGTTTTTTTCCATGTCTTTCAATTTCGTATCGCAATGCTTTTGGCCTATCGATTGCTTTGCAGATTCCGAACTAGAAGAATTCGAGACGCCGGCTCGCTATAGACCAGACTCGTTGAGCGCCCTGAGTCGGGCCACCCGCTTCACAGAGGATGAAATCAAACGAATTTATCGCGGTTTTAAGGCTGAATGCCCAACGGGCGTCGTCAAGGAGGATACCTTCAAAGTGATCTACTCGCAGTTCTTTCCACAGGGAGGTTCGTGCGGTACAGTATAATTTGTTTCGTTAACATTTGTGACTTGAACTAGTTAATTACTAACGCTTGCCTGTATACTCGTTTCTCGTTTATTTACATTGCCAATAACACGAAACATGAAACACGAAATACGTAACACGAAACACCACTATATACATACACATATACACATTGCAATAGACACATACACAAAGAGACAAATCAGCAAAACATATGCTTATGTATAGAATATCTATGTGTGTTAACCCATTGCCTGTAGATCAGATTGTGCATTAGATCTCATCGCTCTGCCTCGCCATGAAATGCTACAACAAATTCTATAACTTATAGTATACCATATATATATATTTGTATATGTGTGTGTGTGTTTATTTTAGTATAGAAGTATTAAATAATTAAATAACTGCAACTTATTTAAAATTTTAGAATCTTAATGTATAAGTAATTCTTATATTTGTGTATTTGTTTATGTGTATTTTGGTGTGTGTACCCATGAGTATGTGAGTGAGTGTGAGTGTGAGTGTGAGTGTGTGTGTGTGGGTGAGCCACAAAAACTTAAACCATAAATTATTTCAGCTTATTTGTTTTGCCAGTGCTTAGCTAATTAAGTTCAGTCAACTAACTTATCATCATCAATCATTTCAACGCATTGTTCCAGCTGAAACAACTTTTCGACAACTTTTCATCTTGGACCACTTGACACATGTATTAGCCAAATAACATACGTATATCTGTAGGCCTATATACATATAGATATATATATATTTATATATATCTATATATACAATATATCTATATCTATATACCATATACTATCTAGGTATACCTTCAACTTCATCAGTTTTAAATGCGGTAGAGAAAACCATCGCAACTCAATTAACTGTTAAGGCCATAAAATCGATCCATTTGCTGCTTATTGTTATATGTTATCGTCTATCGACTGGCCTATCGACCATGCTGATATCCTGCCATTGAGCCCGCATTCAAAATGTCCCAATAGCTGTTCATGTTATTACCAAATTCATTGCCTTTGGCCAATGGCAGATACATGCCTTTCTGTCTGTTCGACTGTCTGTCTGTCTGTCTGTCTGTCTGTCTGTCTGCCTGTTTGTCTGTCTGTTTTTCTGTTCTGCCTGTATGGTCACTTGTACTATGAGTATTATAGTTGTTATTGCCTCTTTTGTTATTGACCAAAACAAAGGCCAATGTCAGCTATTGACCAAGGCTCTTTCCGTTGCCCGAAAAAATGGGGCCAGGCATTGATAAATAGATGCACAGGAACATGAACTCAACTCAACACGATTCCAAAGAGTTGTGCCCTGACTTTTTATACTTCTCTCTTGCTTTCTTTATTTTTATTTCACCCAAAAAAAAAAAAAAAATAAAAATAAATAAAGAAATAAAAAATAAAGAAGTTGTAGTAGAGCATGCGGAGAGGGGATGACTTGAAGACCCTCCCAGTGGGTTTCCGCACAGACCTCTGGCATATAAAACTGAAATGTTGGGAGAGCAAATTAGCAAAAGTATAAAAAGCAAAATCATGTTTCACAAGTCGCGACTTGGCCTGCCCTTAGCTGGGCTGAACTCGGCTGAACTGGATCGCAAACCAATGCCGGTCTCTGTGTGCTAGTGTGTATGAGTATAATACGGATGCAGGATAAGCATGGCAGGCTGTAAGCCAAGCCATACAAACACCCAGCCACCCACTTGACCTCGTTTGAATAACAAGTAAATTTGCTCATTTACTTTTTACCACGCGGCTTCTGCTGCTGCTGCCATAAATAAAAGCCTCGCCACAAAGCCAGCTAAGTTGAGGCGTGGATAATGAGCTGTTGGACAGAAGCTGACTGACTGGTTGGAATGCTCGACTGATGGCATGACTGACTGATGCTATAACTGACTGACCAATTGGTTAAGCAAGTGGCAACAAAACCCAACAGAAACAGAAACAGAAACAAAAGCCGTAAATCTAAAACCTTTCTTAAGATACCTGATATAGCACCTTGTTTTTTATGATCTGTCATATAGATACAATTAATATAAACATCTAAAATGCACTAAAATTAAACCTATAGTCTGTTTGATCTGAATCCAACAGAAACAGTGAATTTAAGGCCTTTCTAAAGATTCCTGCTTTTAATGATCTGTCATATAGATACATTTAATATAAACATCTAAATTGCACTAAAAACGATCCAATAATCCGTCTGATCAAATAAGCACACATGCTAATTGCTATCATGTGCTAAATTTAGTAATAACTCATTCTCAGTTTTTACCCTTGTCACATATTGTGACTCGTATGAACAGTTGGCTGACATAACAACTGATTGATATGCTGAAATTTATACAGATATATACTATATATATATATTATTTTTTTTGTACACAACTTTATCCACAATTTGTGTAAAAATTTGTAAAATTTATTTGACAATGCCAATTGGTAAAATCTTTCTCATGTCACACTCAACATGTTGTTGAAAAAGTTTTTACATATTCTGTTTTATTTATTCATTTATTTATTTATTTATTTATTTTTTTTTTTTTTTTGGATATGTTATACAAAAAATTGCAACAATAATATGAAGCTTAAGCTGAAATTTTACCGTGACAGCAATAAATAAAAATAATGCTAAGTTTTTCATAATTTAAGCCAGAATATATCTTCAGCAATATTAGTGTTTTACACACGGAATTCGAATTTATATTTAAAAAAAATCAGAATATGATTGATTGATTTGAATAGGGATTATAGAAAATATATACACTGATAGATAGATAGATACCAGGCCCTAATTTGAAAGCATTTATTTAACCTGGAGTCTGTGTTGGCCTGTCAGTAGGAGATGCAATAAATTTGGCCAAGATCAATGATTAGATGTGTATATATGTATGTTCTGTTGCTGTTCTGTTGTCGTCGTGCAGCAGATGGAAGAAAAGTCAGAAATATTGCTACACATGTTTGCCACTAAATTATTATAATAAACTTATTTGGCTGGCTGGCGCAATTCTGCGAAAAGGGGAGCACAAAACATGGCCTAATGGCCATGCCAAGGACCATGAAACATGACAGGGCAATGCAAATGGATACGGAAATGGAGCTGAAGCTGGAGCTTCCACATGGACATGAAGCTTCAGTTTGTGCCAGAAATGGAAATGGAGATGGAGCTGTGGCTGTGGCTGGTGACTTGTAGGTGGAGTAGTAAAGCTGACAAACAAGCATCGACATCGACAGGCGGAAATGCTTATAAAAAATATAAAAAAAAAAACAAAGCAAAGGAAAGCAAAACAAAACACAGACGAAGTAAACACGAGACATGCTGCGCCTTCAGTTATCTGATGAAAAATAAATAATGAAATCATTTTTTATTTTGATAAGCCGCTTTGCCACTCCGCCAAAAACTCCTAATGCCAGCAACAACAGCAAAAAACACAAAACTCGCAAAAAGACGAAAACAAAAAATGAAAGCTCACACACAACGAAAGAGAGAGAGAGAGAGAGAGAGAGAAGAGAGAGAGACCACACACGCATGAAAAAAATCATCATCAAAGTTTGTG
>JBANCZ010000373.1:7616-38986 GCA_037040025.1 Sphaerogastrella javana
TTGGAGAAAATTTGAAAAGACGAAAAGGAAACTTAACATCTGGTTTAAGCCAACCCTAATTAAGTTTTGGAGGGAAAAAAAAAGATAAAAAAAAAAAAAAAAAAAAAAAAATGAGACAAAAAAATACAAAAACATAAAAAAAACTTGCATTAAATGTCTACGCTACAACATAATAAATACTGGAAATACCGAAGTGAAAAGGAAAAAAAAAAAAAACAAAATAACAATGAAAAAATACCAAAAATAAAGAAATATATGTATTACATTTGATGTTAACCAAAACGTTTACTGCATGCCCATAGTTCGATCAGTAAACTGTAACTGTCATTACATTCCAACATTGTTTCGTGTGTATATATATATATATAAAACTCGTTTCCACTTCTACATGTGAATTCTGATCGATCCCTGCCACCCAGAACATAACATACAACTCAAAATATGCTAAATTACAGCAACAGAAACTAAAATTAAAATGGCAATTAAAGCAGACAAAAAATGAAATAAGCTATACAAAACAAAAAAAAAAAAAAACTTAAAAATAAAAAAAAATTGAAACTATATGTGTAACATTTTTTGTATTATGTGGGTTTTTGATATCAGGCACCATTGAAATATTGTTTAGATATAATGTTATAATATGTGCTCTACTTGGAATCCCTCGTCGATTGAAAGATAGTAAACAAACTTCTCCTTTTTGAAAAAGTACACAAATTAGAGTAAACATATTCTCTTCCTGGAACGGATCTTACAGCATATCTAATTGAGTCTTCATAGCAATAAAAATTCTAGAGATCTACATATAAAAGTTTATAATATAGGAAACAGACATCAACGACTCAGTTATTCATTCGGATTAAAGTCTGTCTTAAAATATCTGAATTATTAGGGTCAATGATATGGACTTTCCATACGTCTACGGAATAAACATCTTTATAAATATGGTTCCATAAATTACCATCTTACGAGCAAGATATTGAGCTACCTACAGCATTTAAATAAATTTATAACAGTGCAGAGCACCAATTTTCCATTCTTCATGTGAATCGTTAATGATAATTCAGACATTTCAACATTAGCTGACAGCTATAAAAGGGAACCCAGTGCAATCGGTTAATGATTTAAAGTACACAAGTCTTAAAATGTACTGCAACTTGATGCATTTTGTGTGAGTAGCACACAATGCTTGCAACTCTAGGGGCGAGCCCCCTACAAATATGACTTGGCAACCCTGATGGAGGGGCTGTGTACCAAGAGCTGAGCTGTAGACGACATCAAATCATTAGCAGTGCATAAAGCGTGAAACCAGACACACAGAGAGCAAGAAGATGAGCCGGAGAGTGACAAAGAGAGAGGGAGAGAGAGAGGTGGATAGTAAGAAGGAGTAAGTATGGTATGTAAAGGAAGGAAGACAGACATGCAGATGAATTTAAACTATTAGCAGGGGTTACTCACAAGCCCCAAACCGCACCAGCCTCAGTTTCAGCTATAAACTCCATCCCCTAGCTACCCTATTTACTGGGCAGGTGCATTTGGTTCTGGCTCTGTAGCCTGGATTCTGATTCGGATACCCGTTCTGGTTCTGGTTCTGATTCTGGTTCTGCATGGCATAATCCTGCACATTGTTACGTGTACACAAAACACAATCTTTGACTGCCTTTCCGTGCTCTACCTCCCGAAAAAACCTCTCATCACACAGACACTCACACACACACACACACACACACACACACACACACACACTATATTCCTCTATCACTCTTCGTAAAAGATGCAAATGTTAAGATATTTTTTCCATTTGCATTGCCAGTATCCGAAAAACGACTCGGAACAGGAACTGACTCGCAGTCCTCGTACCACCGAAAACCCCTCCAAAAAACCCAACACTAGAAAGCACACAACCCTCTCCCCCACCCAAACACCATCATTCCCCCCTTCGGCCCTCTGATGTCTCCAGCTGCTGGCAACATTGTCACACAAATTATTCATTTTGCACTCGTCTCTTTGCACTTGTCTCTGCGCTACCCTATAAATAGTTCAGTTCATTGGTAATACACTCTGGCAAAGGGGCATAAAATCATAGTTATTATAATAACTATAGATGGTTATAGATACTATATGTATGTTTATAATAGATGATATTAAAAAAATCAAAAAGCGATATCAAAAAGAGATATCAAGGCTTAAGGCTTAGACATTTGTCAATAATGATGTGAGTTTTTACTATAATATATCATGTTTGGCATCCCCTATTTCCTTCATTTTCTAGGGTATCTGGCAGTCATGTGTGCTATAGTTTTAGCTGCATCTACATGTGTTTGTGTCTGCGCAACATACAATATAAATAACTCTGCCAGACTTGTGCATATTTTGTAACTACAACTTAAAATAAATACATGCAACGTACACACAAACACAGCCACACACACACTCACACACACACACACACATATACACACATACATATATATATATATTTATATATATATATATATGGCTAGAAGGATTCATAGTGTTGCTTTTGTTGCTGTTGCTTTTTGGTAACCATCATTTGACCAACAAAACATACTGTAGCATATACATATATTTAGTAGATTTGTTGTATGGTCCTCCCTCTATACATATGTCTGTGTGTGTGTGTGTGTGTGTGTGTGTGTGGATTGTATTTGCATAACATGGTGTGAGTGTTTGTGTGTGGGCTTATCCTGTTTTTTCGAAACAAATCGAGCTCAAATGGCAATGGCCGGTGTATCCTGGCATGCAAGTCCGTTTGTGCCCCCAACAATTGCGGTTTCTGTTTTTCAATAATCAAGGCATACTCACGCACACATACACATATATGTACATGTGTGTAAGTGTATGAGTATGTGAGTGTGAGTGTGAGTGTGAGTGAATGTTCGTGTGTGTGTTAAATGTTGCACTATTTTTTGTTGTATTTTGTAGGCTCTCACTTGTAACTCGTACTCCCAAGGTATTTGCAAGTCATTCACAGAATTTTCATAAAAAATCTTTGTTCGTTTGCTTATTTTAATTTTCGCTTTTTTTTTTGTTCTGTTTTTTTTTTTTCAATTTGATTGACAATAGATTTTAGCGCTTTGCCTGCATTTGACACCTTGACAATCCTACATATAGAGTAAATTTGATATAAATTATGCCACAATATAATGAAATTGTTTATAACAATCTAAACTAGATCTATTTAAAAACAGCTTATAAAGTGATAGAGATTCTTTAATCGATGAAATAAATTTTAATCAGTTGATCGATGAAAAGAATTTGTAAATGAACCAGTTGATCGATAACTATAGTATCTATAACATGATTTTCACTTGACTTTCAATCTATACGTATTTGATTTATACAATATTTGATCCATACAATCCTAGAATGATTCCCTCCTGAATATTTACTCTTATAAATATTTCTTTAAATGTTTACAGGAATTCTTACTTAGGGAAAACAGAAATTTATTTATGTATATTCGGAGAACAAGATTTAATTTATTGAAGGGGATTAAAATATATAATATAATAATAATAAAATGATATATATTACTTTACATGTACATCTATAATACAATAAATATATTGAATATAAATATTTAATATTTATTTAATAATATAATAGATTTGATATTTGAAGAATCTTCCAGGGTATTAGCAAGTTGCGCACAGTGCATTTCGTTAGATTTTAATTAATTTTTTGTTTCGATTGTTTGTCAATTTGTTGGTCACTTTGTTGTAGGTAAACGTAACCAGATCCCTATTTAAATACTTACCTATAAGCCTATGAAAAGTTCAATATTAACACAGCTGCAATGCCCCCTCTTTCCTTTTCTCCCTTCTTCTCTCTTCTTCTCTCCCTCTTCCTCTCTCTCTCTCTCTCCCTCTCTCTCGTTCTCTTTCTGTTTCTATTTGTTGTTGTACTGTGGGTCGTGCGGCTTTTGGCCATCTGTTAGCACGCCCCGCATATAGTTTATAGAATCTGTATACACATATATATGTACATATGTGTTTATATATAGAGAGTCGAGTTCAACCTATATCCGTATCCATATCCATATTTGTGTTTGTTTTACTAGAACTCACATGACATACCCCATATAGAGTCAACCTAAAGTTGAGTCGCTCTTTGAAAAAATAAATATAAAAACCCTTACACATGTTCCTGTTATAGTTGTAGTAATAGTGCTGACCGGGTTTAACATGTAGTATATATATATATATATATATGTATACAACTGTATGGTATGTATGGGTTTCTATCTGTTTTGTTCACGCTTCGCTTTGGACATCATTGTTGTTGTTCGCACTGTGTTGTGAATACCCTGTAATCGAAAACAAAAGAAAAAAAAAAGCCTTCATGTATATACACTTCTTTTGTCAATATTAACGTATGATAAAACATATATCGTAAGCACATAGTATGATATGTATAGATTTATTTAAACATTTTCAAAATATATATTTTTTAGGAATTTAATCAATTATTTTTTATATTCTCAATTCTTTCTTTGTATAGTAATTTTCGATTTTTAAAGATTTGTTTAGTTTTGGAGATTTTCAATAATATTCTTATAAATAAATAGCTGGATTGGAAAATTCTTCGATTTTTCGATTCGGAAAACGACCGGAGTAGTGGGAAAATAACTTGTGGATTTCGTGCTACCATTGTGAACAAATACAAGATGAAAAACTCCATAAATACCATCGAAAAAGCTTCGTATTCGCCCAATTTGGCCCCGTGCGACTTCTTTTCGTTACCTCGACTCAAGCTGCCGCTTCGTGGAACCTGTTTTAGCACCATTGAAGACACCAAACAAAATTCGCCAAGGGAGTTGAAGAATATCCCGGAGAAAGCCTATAGAATATGTTTTGAAGACTTGCAGAATCGCTGGCATATGTGCATTGCCTCTAATGAGGACTACTTTGAAGGCAACAAAATAATTTTGGATCATGTCTTTCGTCTTACCTAGTATTAAAAGAAATATAGTAGGGTATCAGGCAGTCTTGTCGTTTTGTTAGATCGATTTTTTATAGTTTGGGGTAAATATTTGAGAGTTTTAATCGTTTTCGTTTTGTTGTTGTCGCAGCAGCAGCCTTGCAGCTGTTATTGTTGTTGTGAGAGGAGTATGGTTTACAAAAGAGGCGTGGCACAAAAAAAATCTGCAGTAGCAATAGCAGCAACAGTAGCAGTAGCAGCAACAGGAGTAAGGGTACTGCAGCAGCGGGTGCAAATGTGGAACTGGGGTGAAAATATTTGAACAATTCCAAAATGCGCTGGCAAAGTGTTTTAAGCGGTTTTTGTTTGAATGCAAGCGCAGTAAGTCAGCGAGTGAAAGAGAGGGAGATTGAGAAACAGAGAACAGAGATAGAGAGTGAGCGAGAGAGAGAAGGTGAAGGGGAGAGGCAAGCAGACAGAGAGAGACGGAGGCTAGATAGAGAGAGAGCGCGTTGCATACTTTTAGGCTCAACTGTTTGTTTGCCAGTGTGTTTGTTTGTTTGCCCTGTGGATGTTTACACACACACACACACATGCATACTCTCTCTCTCTCTCTCTCTCTCTCTCTCCCTCTCTGTGTTTGGGAATTTCTTTTTGACACACACACACACACGTGTGTGCTACATTTATTTACTGTGCGCATGTTTTATTGTTAACATTTAAAATATTTGCGCCTGCATACAAATTTTGCCACACCCCCCCCCCACTACTGCCCCCTATCACGGCACACCCATGACCTATCCACAACACCCCCCCCCCTCGCCCCTTCACTAGCAATTCCCTTGCCTGACCCACTCATACGCCCTTTAGACCTGCATTTTTCTATCGTTTTTTTCCAGCAATTTCTAGCAATATTTCTTTTTTTTTATTCTGTTCTTTACTTTTTTTTAATTTTATTTTTTGGTCTTTGCCATTTGTTTGCTAGCCATATGCGTTTATTTACTCGCCGTTAGCTGTTTTAAACCGGGCTTAAAGTGTTTCTAGTTTTATTTTAGTTTAAGTACAGAATACAACATATAATTGCGCTAAGATACCCTGTAAATTGTTTTACAACAGCAGAAACATGTTTAACCTTCAATTAACTTATGCATTTTATATCGATAATTACCTATCGATAAACAGAATTTCGATCAATGAAAACATTTTACAGAATTTACAATAAATTTAAACTGCATTCAAAATTTAAATCGTCTATGTATTACAATTTCTGAGATCGGCATATTAATATAACAACGAATCGATCGTTGGACTTCTAAATATCATTCTTAACTATATATTTATGTTATTCTCTAGTTCTCACGCTAATATCGGTATAATATACCCTACATCCAAATGGAGTGGAATATATCTAAAGAGAAACAAATGAATCATATGAATAAAGCGAAGCAAATATTTTTTTAACGAAATCTATTTAAACAAACAAGCATAAATGCGCGTGTCAGGCATTGGATTTTTATGCATTTGAACAGCTTAGTGCATTTATTTATTTATTTATTAATAATTTGCATTATTTGATTATCCTATCATAGAAAATTCAAACTGTAACCGTTTGCAAATCACATTCAACTACATTATGAAACCCAAATAAAAATATAAGTTTTCAAATTATAATTTAGTATACACTAGATTTCCTATAAAAACTACGAATAATACTTACATGCTTTGCTTTCTTTCATTTTTTTTATTTAAATAATTCCAATTACAACCCTAGCAAAACACATTAAAATTATTAATAAAACTAAAAAAGGAACAACATATTCAAATCTTCTTTCCTTCCAAAAACCATTGAAAATATGCAGTTATATAAGATTTTGTTTTGTTTAAACTATCGATAACTAGTATAAACAGCTTTTTGGAGTTTCCCCATCTGTCGAATGCTTCCAATTGTATAACCAAAAAATGTATTTCAAATTTCAAATGTTCTTTTCTTGTAAAAACTATCGATAAGACGCAATTATTCGAGATTTTGTTTTGCTTAAACTATCGATAGCTGGAAAAAAACAGCTTTAAAGGGTCTTTCCTTTCTGTAGGTTGCGTCCGACTTTAAATCGCTGACTAATGTTTGTATATATCATACATGGCAAATAGAGGAACTACAAATTTTGTTGAAAATTAATCGAAAAATAGTGTATGTAAAATATTCATTTTTTACTATCGTTTTTTATATGATGGTGCTGCAGACCTAACAAATGCAAAAGGTTATAGTTGAATTCGATGCAGTTGCCCTGGAATTATCGTTACGATTTGTATAAATTTCATTAGCCCGAGGAGTACATAGTACATGTGGAATGGACACGCCCACAACCTGCAGCTGGGCGTGTTCATGTGTTCATGTGTCTGTGCGGGAAGGGGCAGAGGTTGATTAAAGCAATATGGAGTTAGGAAAATGTAAACGGAAATCGCAACGTGTTGCCCAGGTGAAGGCGGCTCAAGCCCAACAGATGAGCGAGAGCAAGAGTGAATGAGTGAGAGAGAGAGAGAAAGTGAGGGAGAGAGACAGTGCGAGAGGGAAAGGTTGAGTGGAGGAGTGAGCGTGGTACAACTGAGGCGAGTATTTGTGGCAAACATTCGTTCATAGAAATGAACGGACGAACAAACATACAGACAGAGAGAAGACTGAGAGACGGAGAGAACGAGAGAACGAGAGAATGAGAAATACAGAGGCAGAGAGCAAAGGACAAAGAGGAAAACCTAAAATTTTCAAGCAGCTGCCACATTAATGTGGAGCACATTAGTGCACGTAAGTGTATTAAGGATAATGGATGCACTCATAGATATTTAGCTGTTTCGACTGTGTCTGCATATATGCATGGCATAACAGAACGACACAGTGAGAGAGAGACAGAGGGACAGTCAGAGACAGACAGATAGAGATAGAAACACACAGAGAGAGAGAGAGAGAGAGAGAGAGAGAGAGAGGGTGCGATGGAACCAAGTTGATAGCAAGAGACGGCTGCTGAAGGCGGAAGGAATAGCATGCTGCTCCGGTTACATGATATGCAGGTTGAGCGAGAATTTCCACACCGAAGCTCAGGTGAATAGCTCAACTGTATCTGTGTGTGAGTGTGAGTGTGTGTGTGTTGCTCTACATAAATTATAGCCAGCGACTCACTCTATATATGTGTGTGTGTGTGTGTCTATTATCTATGCCTTTCTTTTTAGTACAATATAAGAGCGAACCCGTAGGAAACTAGAAGCAAAAGCAAAAAAATACTAACTGCATTTGTGCTTAAAGTAGCATTAAAAAAATCAAGCTAAACTATACGTACAGCCGTTTTATAATATATTATTCTTAAAATTTAAAGGGTGTGCATACATGTTATTAATCGATTGCAGCGATTACGCAATTAATTATTGATAATCATTAACTTCAAAGTACTTAAATGCCCTATATACATATTTAAGGTTGCATTTATAACACTATAGCTCAATTATCATTGTTTTTTTAATGTATGTACCATAGCTCACATTAGCAGTTATCGATTGAGTACACATCCATAGTTTTTTTCGATTAAATACAAACTCGATAATACACTATCGACTTGTACGGTTAACCACACTCAGCATTAAAGTTGAATCTCTAAAATTATGAAAATTATTATTGAAGTTGTGTTTATTTTTTTCAGAGCAGAATAGTATTTTTGGAGCAGTATAGTATTTCTGGAAAGGTAACTTCGGTGTAATATGTTTTTCGATGGAGTATAATATTTTCATTGCTTGATAGTCTAATCGATAGTTAACTTTTAAAATCAATATCGATATCGTTAATCGGTAAATGATATAGTGCTAGTGATGTGTGCCGAAACCGAATGAAACGAAAGAAACGTGGTGTGCTACGAGTTTTGTATTAATTACAAACAGACTGCCGAATAGGAGAAAAGTCTAAAATTACGCAACTGTTCTTAGTACCAGAATAACGAAGAAAGGAAAGAAACTCAAGTACAATTCGTTATTGCTGATTCTTAGTCACCTCTTGCGTCGTTCAAGCCGTCCCGAATGTAGCATATATCAAATGAACAAAGTAACGCGGATCCAGTTCAAATCGAATGAATATATAGGTATATAGACATCCAAAATTGTATATTGATCGTAGGTGTATAATGAATTTGAACACATAGTTGGCAATCTGTCTAGCTCCAAACAAGCACCTCTAATTGCAATTTGGAATTTCGGTATCGAATTGTGGGGGAGTACGTATAAAAAAATTAAAAAATACAGTAGATGTACGATGTCAATGTGAACATATGTACCAAAACAGAACCTTAGCTTATTAAGAATGCACCTGTTATTCCTATTTATGATTAAAGAGTATCCAACAGTGTGATAGTAAAGGGAGATGTGCAAAATGTACATCAAACGATTAAAGACGTAAATGTCAATAAATAATCGATTATAACAATCGTTTATGTATGATTATACATCGCAATATAGCTCCTCTCTATCTCTCTTGACAGCAGTCTTAGTCTTTTAGTCACTTTAATCGAGTAGCAGCTGTCGCAACATAGTGTGCTTTGAGTCTTTAAATTAATTAAAAACAGACATCAGCATTTATTTATATCGAATTGGCAAAAAAGTTAAGATTTCCTCAAGTCTTCGTGTTGCAAGAATTATAAAAGAAAGAAACTCAAGAATAACTGGACAATGCTCTGTTTTTGTAGCGGCGAACATCACTCACGTGAGCCCCATATTTGCCTGTTCCAAACTGGTGAAACAATACGGCTGAAGTTCACATCATATAGAGTGCATGTTTTGCGAGTTCCAACGCAGGTTCACGTCACCGGCATACGTTTTGAGCGTTTCACTGAAACCTGTGCCGGCCTTATTATCAGTGCTAGCGGCCGACGTCATATACTGCGGGCCCGTTGCATTCACAGCCGTCAAATTGATGTTTATGTACCCACGATGCAATTTTTGAAATTGAAAGCGTTCGCCTGCAGTTCTGTGTACCTGGAGTTCCATTTCTGTACCAGAAAATTCCACTAAATATTGCGAAAACTTCTAGCTTCTCCAGCTCAGAGGCCGTGAAGTGCTGAGGCAAACCAGGAACCAGGACTTACTTTCGACATTCTGCGAGCAAATCTAAAATCTACAAACATCAAGCGGTCAAGCTAATAATATTTATTAAATAAACAACCAATCTACAACAAACAATAAGAATTCAAATTATGAATATACAACAGTAGTAAAATAGTTTTTGATATATGTGCAAAAGCAGAATGTTTTAGCTTCACAATTGCGCCTTGTAGGCCTATTTTAAACTTCAGGAACTTCACCAGTGGGAGATAAAATGATTATACTTATATAATATAATTCAACATATATATGGTAATCTGACTAACTTCAGAAAAGCGTCTCTTATGGCTATTCGAAATATTTATATCCAATTGTACATCCCGATATTCAAAAAGTGAAAAAGACTGTAGATGTATAATTTCAATGTTCACATATGTACCAAAATATAACCAATAATTCTTAAAGATGCTCCTGTTATTCAGATTTTTGGTTTTAGGGCTTCAACCAGTGGGGAAGTGGAACCATGTGTACAAAATGTAGTTCCGATTAAACTATCGTTTGTGTAATTTTCTACCTCGCACTATAGCTGAGCTATTTTTGTCTTGACAGTAGCCTTACCTTTCAAGTCACTTTTTTCGAATAGCAGTAGAAGCAACGTGGTGTGCTACGAATATTGTATTAATTACAGGCTAAAACTCATAAAAAGTCTGGATTTGTGCAAGGGTTCCAATTACCAGAATAATGAAGAAAGCGAAGAAAGTCAAACATAATTGGATAATGCCGAGTGTTAGTCGCCTCTCGCGTCATTCAGGCGGTCCCAAACGTTGCGTCTACCAGGCAGATGGAACAATAAGGATCAAATTCAAATCGAATAGATCGCATTATTTTCAAATGCCGACACTGGCTCACATCACCGGAATACGCTTTGTGCATCGCACTCCGTCCGGCGCTGGTGTTCAGATCGATGTTGGCGACCGACGTTATACAGTGCGGGCCCGCTGCCTCCAGAGCCGCAGCATTGATGTTTATGTACCCAAGAAGCAATTTTTGAAAATGAGAGTGTTCGGCTGCAGTGCCATATACCTCGACTTTCATATCTGTAGCAAGCGTCTCCCTAACGATTTCGTAAACATCTGGCTCCATCAGTTCCATGGACTGGACGGTTAAGGCTGGAGGGTGCCGAAAAGGTCTAATTGGGAACAAAGGCTTGCTTTCCACATACTGCGAGCTGATTTTAAACCTATAGACCAATATGTAGACCTAATAATGCTTATTAAATAAACCAACAAACCAGCGCACATTATTGGGATTAGAAATTAAAATTATCCTAGAGTAGGGGTGGTGCCTGACAGCAGCGACCTTTTAATTAGAACATCGGCACGGAACAGTATTTTTGAGAGTACGGGCAGTTCCGACAGTTTTCGATTCAATATGGCCTTTCGGCGCAGTATAATATTTTCAGCCTGGTATGATCTACCATACTGGTTATCAATCGGTACGTATAAATCGTCTGTGCACAAGGATAATAGACCATTTAGAGTTTCTTAAATGCAGGGACTAAAAAAGCTACAAAAACGCATTGGTTGAAGTTTTGACATGTGTGTCTGCTATTGAATATAATTAATATGTTTTCATGATCTCAATTTCAAATCATATTATGTTTAATTATCATGAATAGCTTTCAAGCAATGCTAAGAGTAAATTTAATTGAAATTTATTTTTAACTTTATTTTTAACATCACAGTCGATTATTCCTCATCTTTTGAAACAAGAGTTTGTTTGAAATAGATTCATGCAGAATGCATAAATAGACCTATGTATATATGTGGGTGTATGATGAGTGTGTGTGTGTATTAATTTCTGTATGTGTGTGTATTTGTAGTGTATGTAAATAAAGCTATTGAACTACTTGTCTGTTATGTTCTATGGGGCATATGATGAATGCAAAGAAACCGAACACTTGAAGTTAAAAGTTTAGATTGAGATAAAATAATGCTGAATGCAACATTTGCAAGAAATTATCTAGTTATGTAATTGATATTGCATTGAATTGAATAATGAAATTATTTATTCTTATTTATGATTTATGTCACGTGCATCAATTCGACAATATTTCTATTGATTTGTGATTTATTTTCATTGATTTATTTTCATCTTTTTGTGTTTAGTTTGGTTATACTATTTTTATAAATATTTTTTTTTTTAGTTTGGATTTTACTTGCTTTTATATGTACACATATATATTTAAATAGATATTCAATCTTTGTAAATATTCTCTTTAATTTGATTTTATGCACTTTGAATACAGATTTCATTCGCATTTTTTTTTTCACTTTTTCATCATTTATGCATTATCGTTTCATTTAGAGTAATCAAAGGAAAGTAAAGGGTATATGACCAACTGCTACTGTATATATTCTTTCATTTAACATTAGTGAATGCGTATAAAATGAATCTAAAAATCGAAATCAACAAGCAATAGCCCCCAGGTGTATGTATATAGATTTGCACGAGTTCAATGGAAACACGGTATTATATTTCATCTGTTGACCATTACTTTGGTAGCAAAATTTCCAAAACATTTTCAATGCATTGAAGAGATATATACTATATATATTTTTGGATAAAGTGCATACATATATGTATATATATAAAATCAATAGATAATGCCATTGCATGGAAAATGTTTGAGGTCAAAGGAAACTGCGATTTCAAAGAGTCAATGTACATAATAAAAAATCTCGCACTCTCACTCTTCTTCGCTGTGTACCTTTCTCCCCCTCTATCTTCCTTTCACCCACTCTCTCTCTCTCTCTCTCTCTCTCTATCTATCTCCTTTCTCTTTTTTTCGGTACTCTCCCTATATCGCTCTTTCTATGCTCACCTTATTTTGGCAAAATGCTTGAATTGAAATCTATACTGCATATCATATATACACACACACATATCCAGAGCACGCTATCTGTACGTATATATATATAGATATAAATTTAAGGATATTCGGTATACTAAAAGCACTTTTATCGTCATCATTGTCAGCGAGAATTGTCATCATAAATATTTGATTGTTGCATCAATAAAAGCTTATGACACATAAAATCCATAATTTCAATTGTCGCCCATGGCGTTGCCGCATCGCGTATTGAGTATCGAGAGTGCCACACACACACACATCAGGGTACTACCGGGTCCTGAGAGGTGAAACATATACAAGCACACACACAATAGGAATCGGATCAGCCGCTGGCATCAAGGTTAACGCAAGCCAAGTAGCAAGCACAATAAATAAAATGCCTGATGACAAAAGAAGGCGGAACATGGCACATCCTTCACATCAAACACAAAAAAATACAAAATAAAAACAAAAAAAATTCACCCTGATATTTCCTTTGCAATTCCACAAAAAAAAACACCTTCCCCTGCTGCTCCAGGCACATAAATCAGCGTTGTTCTCTGCCATCCTGCATGCCATATTCACTCATTTTAAACGTGTTCCATAAAGCTCTTTCATCCGAATTTAGCCTTAAATACAAACAGTTGAAATTAACAAAAAAATACCAGGCTATTTAAAAAAAAAAAACATGAAAACAGTTTTAAAAAACATTTCAATGAATTGTAGAAGTCCTTGAAATTCGATCAAATTTGTCTTATTAGTATAAGATCTACAACTTTTCAAATAGAGTTTTAATTTCCCTAAAGTGTTCTTAGTCTAATAAGAATGTAGGATAGGGGAGCTTTTTTCAAGATCGAGCAAGAGTTAGGATCGCGGGGATTATGGTTTATTTCCGTCTGAGAAGTTTGACCACCGAATACAACTGTTTAGTTTCAGCCAGTTTTACCAACTGTCTTTATTCATATCATAGTTTTTAATGTGCAGCTAATTATGGTGAGTTCGATAATACAGTTTCAAGAGAATAAATTGAAGGCTTAAGAAAATTAACGCTAGGGCTCTTCAATATAATTCAAATACGAACTTATTAATAATAGATAACGGTAATATGACTCAATGGAGAATTTAAGATTCAATAGCAATTTGAAAGAGATTTTTAAGAGATTTCAATTGCAAAAACCACAACGATAATTCGCAACACATTTCCCATGCAAATCGACTGACACTTTTATTTAAATCTTAATTAAAGCACATTTAAACAATTTATACATATGTATATTCATATTTTGTAGATTTATATTAATATGCGAATTCATCGTTTGCCCTTCGTCTCTGAATTTTTCTCCTACGGTCATTGGAAGTGTATATGTCAGGGTATAATCAATTCATTTATAAATAAATACAACAGTTTATAAGATATTTCATCTTTTCATATTCACTTTTTTATTTCAATTGCATAAAACGTTTTGAATCCAGGAAATACTTTTAAGATCCATAACAACAATCCCAACTGAGCTTCCCATATAGTCATAGACCATTTTGGAGCTAGAGGCATGATATTGTACATTTGAGCGTGTTCTACTAGTGCACTCTTATATATTTTTTTATGACATTTTCATTGAATAATTCGTGTGTTAATTGAAAACTGTAAAAGTGTGAGTGTGTGTGAACGTGAATGTGTGAATGTGAGTGTGTATGGAACTTAATGATATATGCAATGTATGCAATGGAGATGCCAGTGCAGTTGTTATAGTCTGGTATCTGGTTTATGCATCGCATCATATGACAAATTAATGAAGCGACCGCTCAAATGTATCTGATAGATACATTTGTATCTACATGTCCTACAAATGGCCCGGTGTGAGTGCGTATATGCACATTAATCACAATTTATGACCAGCAGACAGCAGACAGCACGCAAACGTCAAATGCAACATTTTCAACTATGTATTTAAGCCAAGCAACAATAATAACAACAACAACAGCAAAAACAACAAATGCAACAATTGGCGAGAAATTGCAACCGTTTTGCCTTTGCAACAGTCTCAGCTGGTTGTGAAGGGGCTGGGGGATAGAGGCGACTTCAGCGTTAGGCGTGACCAGCTCTAAGTTTAAATGTTAATATAGCCAATACAATAACAAGAACAACAACAACAATAAGAACAACAATTTGTATTGCAAACGTCAGCAAAAACTTTGAAACAACAGCAGCAACTCTTGCCTTAAGTGCAAACCTAAGCACAAATATTGTATGTAGGGATGGCACGATTAATCATATAATGAAAAATAATCAATTATTTATCTAAAAATTTCGATGTAATCGAATTGAAAAAATTGTAATGTAATTAATCGCATGATGAAAATAAATCATATGATTAAATATTCGTTTAATAGATTTGTTTTTTGCCATCCCCAATTCTGTGCGTTTATGTATGTGTGTATATGTGAATGCGTGTGTGTGTATATGTGTATTTTCGTATCACTATACACTCAAATAAAAAAAGAGTTCAAAGCATTATTTTCAACATCACTAACAATGAATAAAGATGGACAGAATACCGTACAAATTTGATTTAAATCGCAGCTTCCTCTTTCAATTTCTCTTTGTCTATGTCCATCTGCATTGTCCGTTTCTACTGTGATTTTTACTACGATGTCTACTCCCACTTTTGTTCGCGTTTCTACTACCATTTCAGCTTACACTATTAATCCGCTTTCCGCTCTATTCTATAGTATTTTTCCCAACTTACCTTACCTTCCATCGGGACGTGCATCTAATGGTCATCGAATTGCCTCTAATTGGCTCAATTTCTGAATGGCCTCTAAATCCTTTAGGAAGTGCACCAATTAGGCACCAATTAGGTTTATACGTTCACTGATCTAAAGCAAAACAATACAAGTTATTACAAAATTATTGATATACAAAAAAGTTGAAGTGAGGAAATTTAAAATGGAAAATGAATGTGAAGAAATTTATAGTTACAAATTTTGTCCTCATTTAGATTTATAATTTTAAATTTATTTTAAAAATTTGAAATTCATTTATAAATAAATGAATAATTAAATTTGTAAATTATTAATCAATTAATTATATTTAAAAATAATTATTTTATTTTATTAAATCGTTTCCACTTGAAACCGATGCATAATAAAATGAACGTATAAACCTTTTAAATTAATGGTAAATATTTTTGGAAATTTATCTACAATTAATTTTATAATGAAATTAATATTAAAATAATTATAATAAATTAAAATATATAATTAACAAAAATGTTGTAGCAAATTAATGCGTTTCCACTTGAAACCGATGCACAAAGAACGCAACGCATAAACCTTGTGTTTGTCCAGGCCCCACTAATTTCATAAATGGCATTATATGTTTTCATATGAGTGTGTGTAAGTGTGTGTGTGTGTGTGTGTATGTGTGAATGCATTTGTGCGTGTGTGTATGCAAATAAAGATATTTAGCTAATTGTCTGTTCGGTTCTATGGGGCGTATGATTAATGCAGAGAAAACACAATTTTAAAGTTGAACGTTTAGTTTTCGATGAATGTAAATTGGAATTGCTGTAGAAAATTGAATGCAATAATTGCCGAAATATTTAAATTATATAATTTATGATATATCTCATGTAGAGTATCGATATTACCGCATTGTTTTAGTTATTAGTGATTTCTATTATATTTCCAACATTTTGTTTATTCATTATGTATGTTGACTTTTCGATTTATTGTATTATCGAGAATTTATTGGCATCTGTTTTTTTTTCTTTTTTACGCTTGAACTTACTTATATATGCTCGTACAATATATAATATATAGTATATAAAACGATTTTATTTAATTTTGTGCACTTTTGCAGAGATTTCGACTTGCTCTGAATACCCTATAATTAGCTAAAAGCGGCAATGTCTCTCTTCGACGTCATCAGAACATAATATTTGTATTATAAATTTTGCAGATAAAATAAATTATATATTATTATAGTAGAACCTAAAGGTTTAAATAAAAAAAATTAAATTAAATTAAATTTAAATAATTAAATAATATTAATGAATTTGAAATTTAAATATATTAAATGAAGACGACAAAATACATTTGGATGATTTAATGGAAAATGTGTGTTTTATTAACTCAGTCCCGGTACTTTTTTGACGCTATGTATAGGCATGCGATTGTTATAGGGTATGCTGCTAGTCGCGCAAGCGACGGAAAACGTTCATGCTTTTTATTTTAATTTTAATCCAATTTTCAGCACATATAAAGGACCAGACCAAACGATATACTTTACGTATTTAGTATGTATATATTTAGTATATATATAGTATATATATTATATATATATATATATGTACATATATATTTTCGATTTTTTTTTTTTTTTTTTTTGTATTTTATTTTGGCTTGCGGCAAAATATATTAAAAGCTACTTACAAAGTGCACAAGCAAACGATGTTATGTGTGTGTGTGTGTGTGTATGTGTGACTGCACACACACATACACAATTACAATGCTGTGGTTTCATATGAGGCACGTGTATGGGGCAAAGGGTTGCCAAAGATGCGCATGATGAGTATGAGAATGATGATGATGATGATGCAAGTGATTCATGCGGAAAACGAGCAACAATTTTGGTTTACCAGACAGACAACGGCAGTCGCTTTCAACAACAGCAACAGCAACAGCAACAGCAGAAGCAGCAGCAGCAGCAGCAGCTACATACAGCAGTAACAACAACAACAACAACAACAAACACTGTGTGGCAAAGCTTACATGTGTTTACACATTGTTGTTGCTGCTGGTTGCCTGCTGTTTCAATTTTATTATGAGAGCATTTTGTTTCCATGATTTAAGCAACAGCAACAACAGCAACAATAACACCAACAATATCAACAACAACAACACCAACAACAACAACAGCAACGAACAGTCGATATAGTCAAACACTGTCTTACTAGTAAGAATGGCAAAAAAAAATTGTATTAGTCGATTATTTAATCATATGAGAAATTTAAACCCTGCGATTACTTACATTCCACATTACTTTACACATTTTTCGATTCAATTTAATCGAAATATTTAGGAAAATAATCGATTATTGTGCATCATATGATGAATGGTGCCTTCCCTACCTAAAAGACAATTATCTGAAATTCATTTGAATACAATCATAGATTCAAAACAATCATACCAATCGTATGTAAAAGCTGCTCTATGGTTCGTGCCCATGCTAAAATTACAATCCAATAAATACAAAAATAGATATCTAGCAAACGAATATACCCCTTAGTACTTATAGTAATGGGTATACTTACAACAACAGCAGCAAAGGGAACAACTCGAATGCTGTGAATAAAAAGAAATGCATAAATATTTATATATGCCAAATAAAATGATTACGATATAACAAGCCTCAGGTTTTTTATTAAAAAAAATATTGTGGCTTAGATCTTTTGCAAATTTTAACAAATTTTACTCGAGATGCAGCTACTCCTTTCTGTTTACAATTATGTACAACGTGACGTATGCGTAATGTGTGCTGTCAAAGGATTAGAATGCAAAGCAAGAAAAGGGAAAAGCAAAGCAACATTTTTCTTTTAACATTTCATTGGAAAATGCTATTATATAAATAATATAATTAAAGAAATCATAATCGCATTGGCGATCAACATAAGAATTTTGTATTTTTCATCAACTTTATCGAAGTCCAAGTCAATGACAAACATAAAGGAAAGAATATTCTAGATAGTAGTCTTTAACTTACTAGTATTTTAGTAGTATATTCATACTCATATTGCCCTTTAGTTTATAATCATTCACTAAATGTTCTCAGTGTGTGTATGGTGAGCTGGCAAAGCATTCAAGAAATTCATCAAATTATTTCATTGATTTCACACAAACAGAAAACAATGCGAACTTTCTCAACATATTTCACACCTATTGCAGATAGTTTGTACAAATTTGAGTGGCACAAGCTCTGAATGCCATATTTACATAGAAATTATGTATTTTCAAATAAATAATAACAAATTTCTTGAATAATTTTTCCGTAAATATAAGCAAGTGCATTTATAACAACCGCTTTCTATACAGAACTACCTTTGGTGATGATTAAATTAAAATTAGAAGACTTCTCAACTTACAACTTGAAATTTAATAACTCTTGCACTGTCAGCGTAATTCAAATTTGATATGGTTCAAATTCCTATAAATATTGCAAAACATTTCATTTATTACATATTTTCTTGACAATTTTGGCAAGAGCGTGAGCGAAGGTTTAAACTAATCAAAAGCTCTCATGATTATGTGTTTATTTATTTACCTAATTTTCTTAAAATGCATAGAGATAGCGAAAGAAAGAGAGAGACAAAGGCAAATGAAAGATTCTATTGATCACGTGATCATTATAAGTTTTCACAATTTCTTACTCTAAAACTCTTCCAGCCTTTCAACTCTCTCGGTCTCCCTTTCTCCACTTTCCGAATGTTCTTCTACCACTTTTCTTTAACTTTCTTTTCTATCGACTGTCCTATTTTCAAAACAGTCTTACTCTTACTCTTACTCTTACTCCTTTTACTATCTGCTTTTCCCACTATCCCTACTGTACCTTCTCTTTCTACCCTCTGTACTCTCCCTGCCAATCGTCTCCGTACCTTCCCTACTCTCCCTACCACCTACTTCCTACTCGCACAACTCTTCCTAATCTTCCCGATTTCACACTGTTCTGCTCTATCACTTTCCTTGCTCTCTTCCTATTTAACATTCTCATCCTCTTTCACCAGTCTTTCATTTTATTCATCTTCTTCTCAGACTTCACTGAGATTATTAATACATAGAATCTGTTGCAAGTTGCTTTATGTGGTAAACTGTTGATTACTGAATGCGCATCATTAGAAAGACAAGCATCAAAAGGAATTTTGCCGATGTTTTCTGTGAATGACAGAAACGCTTAACAAAGAAAGAAAGAAAGAGAGAGACAGAGAAAGAGGGAGATAGAGAGAGGAGACAATCGTATGCATTCGAGTGTATAATTCAATATAGAGAACAAATTGTTTTAAACACGTTTCATTAGATTTCGTATTGCAAAATGCCATATAAACAGAGAAACAGAGAGAAAGAGAGACACAGAGAGAGAGAGAGAGATAGAGGGAGAGATAGAGGGAGGGAGGGAAAGAGTGAAAGGGTAGAGAGACAATCACACAACTGTAAACATTTAAATTCTAAATAACATGCAACAACAACAAACAAGAGGACAAAGACAAACTAAATCTAACCTAACTAACTGGAGTGCTGTATCTGTATGTGTGTGTGTATGTATTCATGTGTGTGTGTGTGTGTGTGTGTGTGTGTTCATGTGTGTGTATGTGTTTCTACATCCGTTGGCTTTTGGCCCGCATTCGCATATTGTTTTTGCCAGTGACAACTGAAAGATTGAATTGAACTTTGCATACGTATAAGGGAGCAAGAGAGAGATAGAGAGAAAGATAGAGAGAGAGATAGAGAGAGAGAGATAGAGAGAGGAAGATAGAGAGTGATAGAGAGAGAGAGAGAGAGAGAGAGTGAGTGAATGAGAGCGACAGAGCGGAAGATTGAGAATAAGACTGAGAGACTGTGAGACTGTGAGACGAAGCGCCGGAATTGCAGGCGCACTGAGACATTGAATGTGAGGTTAGGTTGACGCTACGTAATTGTGAATTGATTGCATAAGTGTTTGCACAAAAATTCACAATAGCAAATGGAGAGTCGACAATGTGAATGGGTAAATTGTGGGCGTGGCAAAATGCCAAAAACTCAGTGAATCCGATTGCCAATTCGATTGCATGCGATCAATTCGATGCGATGCGATTTGTCTTGTGTCAGATTTGAGTGACAGAACCGTTTGTACTCTACCCTTTCTTACCCACAAAACAGAACAAAACAAAACAAAAAAACACAAACTACATTTGCATACACACACACAAACACACAAATGCATATATACATATATACATTTATATACTTGAATTTAGCTTTGCATTCAAGCAAAGGAACAGAGCCTTGCATTTTGGCAGGCGACAAATTTAAACACATTCATTTAAATGCAGTTTTAATTGATCGCAATTTTTTTGAAATTGATTATAAAGTTTGTAAAAATTGGAAATATTTTAAATTTATTAAATATTATTTAATTTAATCAATTTAATTATTATTGAATTATTTATTAAACAAACGAATTTTTATTTTGATCGCTTTCAATTTTGTCGCCCTAACCATTCCATTCGAATGATTTAAGGCACGTGTGGCATGCCACCAGGTGAAATTAGTGGAATCTGCAGGTAAGTAAGACAGAAAAAAAGAGAGAGCACATCACTTTCTCTGCAAAAGTGTCGAAGGACCTAAGGGGGGGCCGATGGGGCAAGGTAGCAGGTAAGCAGGAAAATATGCCTGAAGACAACAAGACGGCCTCGTTAAGTGCCACAAACTCCAAGACCAACCCCTCCGGATAAAAAAACTTCATTGTGCGTTGTACCATATTTTTTTTGTATGTTTTTTTTTATGCTGGCTATTATTATTGCCACGCCCATGCTTGCAGTGAAGGGTGGGAGGCGTAGGCAGCCCTCAAGTTTGCGCTTTATATGCGAGGTTGTTGTCGTTGTATCTTGTTGTTGTTCCTGTTGTTCCTCATGTTGTTGTTGTTGTTCCTCTTGGTGTTCATGTTCCTGTTGTTCCTCATGTTGTTTTTGTTGTTGTTTCTGTTATTGTTGTCCCTGTTGTTGTTGTTTATTTCTGTTGTTGCTTATTGTATTATGTGCCGGCATTGTCGCTGTTCGAGTCTCTGTTCCCAGAGTCCTTGTGCTGCTTGTTGCTTTAATCTCATGCTGCCGCCCCGACTCATTATGCGCTTAATTTTCGCTTTTCATTTTCAATTGCCATAATTTAGTTTTATTTCGCTTCATTTTCCCTTCTCTTTCTCTCCATCTCCTTCACATTCCCCGCCGCGAAACTTTTCCCACACAACAGAAAACAAAAAAAGGAAAAAGAAAAAGAAAAGACAGCGCAGGGCCTTGTTTTGCCTGATGCTGGGGCATATTTTCATTTGAAACGCAAGCAGCGTCTGATTACATCATAAGAAATGCGTAATAATTGCGTTAATATAACGCAACCTCCCCCCAACTCCCTTCTTCACACCATCACCATTCCAAATGCCCACAGACGCACTGCAGCAACAACAGCAATAACAGAAGCAACAAAAGCAACAACAGCATCAGGAAGTGGCAAGTTTTACCTATCCAGCATCTGCAGGCCGCCCACAGGCACACGCGATGGGCGTGGCAAACGATGAGATCAACAAACAGAATAAAAAACAAGCTTACAAGGGAAATGCTGCCTACGACAATAATGAAAAATCGTTAACAAAAACTAAAGCAGCGAAAGTTTTACTTTATTTTTTATTTATTTTATTTTCTTATTTTTTTTTTTTTATTTTTCCATTTTTTACAAATTGTTTTCATTCTGTGCGCTTCTTAAAAATTTCATTTATGTCCGCGAAGTGCTGCCAGATCTGTTTAATTCTATAGCGCGCATCTGGCAGCACTGCAATTACAGCGAGAGTAAGATCAAAAAAGCTGTACACAATTTCATTGCATAATTTTAGGGGCGCATTGTTTTTTTATTGGAAAAATTGGAGGGGGGGTTGCGCAATGACCGTTTTTTTTACTCGGACCATCTGGTAACCCTAGTCAGACTGAAATGGCCTTCAAAAGCTGACATCCTAGCCAAAAAGTCACAAAATAATAGCCAAAACTCTGCACAAAAACTAAACCCAAAAAAAAAATATCAAAAATAAAAAAGAAATCGCAACTACTGTAAAGTAAGCAACGAGCAAACTTACGATAAATCAGTTCAAATGAAATATCATTAGCGCAAGACTCGACTCCACTCAAAAGAAAGAACTTAAAAAAATGAGAGAGCGTGCAGCAAATGCAACAATAACAACAAAAACAACAACAAAACGAACTGCGGTCTGGTTGGCAAAAAGCGAAACGTATGCAGTTTGCTCCATCAGCAAAAAAAAAATCGAAAAAAAAATAGAACCTAGAGCAGAGTTAACGCTTGGTCCAACGCGAGATGATAGTGTGCTATGGAACACGAGACCATTTTAGGTTCAAATTTTGTATGTTATATGCAAAATTTAAGAATAATTATATTAAAAGAATAACATTTATATCAGGGTATGAAATCGACTAAAAAAAAGTTCCGGTTTCAGTTTCGATTTCAGCAGACGTTTCGGTTTTGTTTATGGTTTCGTTCCTGAATTTTGATTCGGTTACGATTTCGGTTTTAATCCCTGATTTTTATAATAGATACATTCATTTAGATTTTTAACTTACCTCTTTAAATACAGCGCTGAAAATAATATTCTATCGATGATTTACTTTAACTTAAGGTCATCGTATTATAAATATTGTGTAAAATTAAAGTATAATAATAATAAAAGAATAGCATATTTATAACAAATAAATTTATGTAGATTTTTAACTTACTAAAACAAATACAGCACTGAAAATTATATTCAATCTATAAACTACTTTCACTTACAGTCATCGATAAACTATCGATATGCTGGCATTGCGCGGCACGCGCTCATCTCTAGCTTAACATTCGCATTATGGACAAGAGTTGCATTTGCAGTCGGCGTCGGCGTCGACGTAGATGTCGACTGCGGTTGTAAAAACTTGAAAAATTGATTGAGCACGTGAATAACAGCAAGTGAAATGCACCAGCAGCGCTAGAGTGAATGAAAGAGAGGCAACCGAGAGAAAGAGAGGATAGACGGTGCTGGAGAGAAAAAGCTTGGTAAAGTGTTGTCAGGGGCAATGAGGAGTATGAGAACAGATACAGATACAGCTACATGCTTACACATACAAATGTATCTGCTTACAACTCTAAAACTCGACTCGATACCTCGACTGCTCGATTCCTCGACTCTTCGACTCCTCGAAACCTCCATTCCTCGAATCGTCGATTCCTCGACTCCTCGACTCCTCGATTCCTCGACTCCTCGATTCCTCGATTCTTCGACTCCTCGATTCCTCGACTCTTCAACTCCTCGGCTCTTCGACTCCTCGACTCTTCGACGCCTTGAATCCTCCATTCCCCGACTCTTCGACGCCTCGAATCCTCCATTCCTCGACTCTTCCACTCCTCAACTCTTCGACTCCTCGACCCCTTGACACACAGCTCGTCCTGATGCCTGGCAATAAAATGTACAACATGCGTGGGCGAACATACAAAAGCCAGAGGGCAACCAGAGCAAGGAGTTTCCATGGAGGCTCTGCGGGGTTGGGTGTAGTGGAGCAGTACAAATGCTTCAGCTGCATTTTGCGCATTTGTATGCCAACAAAAAAAAAAAACAAAAAAAAAAACAAAAAAAAAACACGGCAAAAGCTTCAAGGAGCTGCAACAGCAACAAAAATTGCAATAAAATGTTAACAAATGAAAATATACTTCAAGTGAAATACTCTCTGCAATATGGGCTCAACATTTGAACAACATTTAAATGTTTTTACCTTACTGTTTCCATGCAATTAGAGATACTTTAAAATCTTGGAATAAAATTGTTTATTGATCCTTGGACAAGAAGTGTTTTGATGCAAATGGAAACAGTTGAAAGATAATTGGGATTGAAGATAGGAAAATTATGGAATATATTTAAAAAATAGGAAATGTTAAAGAAATAGAAAATATGATAGAAATAGTTGATGAAAAACATATATAGTTGATGATTTGTTCACATAGAAGATATGGAAAGAATAGAAAATGTTTTAGATATTGAAGATGTGAAAGTTATTGAAGATGTGGATTTAAAACAAAATATAGAAATGTTGTAGAAAATGTGAAAATTAGTGCAAAATGTGAAGACATAGATGTTGAAGGTATTAAAGATGTAGAAAGCATATAAGATTGATGATGTGAAAGGAATTAAAGATGTAGATTATATAGAAGATGTGAAATAAATATATATGTTGATATTTGAGTTGAAAATACATTATGGAAATATTGTGAAAAACGTAGGAGATGTAAAAGATATTGTAAATGTGAAAGGCATAGATGATGTGGAAGATATAAAAGTTGTGGAAAACATGTAAGATATGAGGAGGTATTGAAGATGAGGAACATATAGATGATGTGGTGATTTGTGGGTTAAAAAGAAATATAGAAATATTATAGAAATTGTAAATAATGTGAATGATATTGTAAATGTGAAATTCATAGATGATGTGGCAAATATTAAAGTTAAGGAAAACATATAAGATATGGAATATATAAGAGAAATTAGAAATGCGGGACATATAGATGATGTGAAAGTGTATATAAGTGAAGAAGGAAATAAGCAAGTTGCAAAAATATTAACGATTTATTTAATATACTTCATGAATAATAGATGTACATAATTAAAAAAATGATTCCCGCATTTCCCAACACTAAAAGCTGTTGCTGTCAAACATGCATTAAGATATCGATATACATATCGATATTTAAACGAAAATATGCCATATGCCATAACAACTACCAATAAATCATAAGAATTTTTTTTATTTAAATTGCATACAATGTATTCTTGGAATTAACCGAGAAGCTGTTATACCCCACCTTATAGGGCATTACAAAGAAAAATAGCTGACTCGCATTATTGTTGCTGTTGTTTTGGGATCCTTTAGTACTTTAGCTGGTGCCAAAAGAAAAACACAGTGAGACAGATAGACAAAGCATTAGAAAGAGTAAAAAAAAGTAAGGGAAAAAGTGCAAGAGAAGGAGAGAAGGAGAAAAAGAGTTCAAGGAGAGGCAAGAGACGTTGCGACAGAGTTGGATATGGCAAGAGTATCATTTTGCAGGCCATCTAGTCCCCAAACTACCCACACCAAAAGCCACGCCCAGTCGCTTGAGCGTGTTGCAACTGGCAACTGGCAATGTGCAACTAGCAAAAGAGCTAAGAGGGTAAGACGGTAAAAGGGTAAGAGGGTAAGAGATAGGGTAGCGGAAGCAAGCGTATGGGCATGTGGCATGTGGCATGGCGGCGTTGGGTGCCAAGTGGCAGCTAGAGAAGCGGCACGTAGCTTTGTAGCTAAAACACCACGTAGCATTATCGATGTAATCACCGGATAAGCTAACAAGTTGCCAGGATTTTCACGCATACTACGTTGCCCACCGAACAGAAGAAACAGAAGGAACAACAGAAGGAGCAACGCCACCAGAACCAGTCGAAGCAACTCTAGAAAGAGGAGCAACAGAAGGAGCTGCAGAAATAGGAGAACCGGTCGTCACGGAGCCAGAAACTAAGCAGGGGGCGAGAGGGTGCTCAGTATAGTACGTAGAGCACGAAGACAGCAAAGGGAAAACTGGAAAAACTGCAACCGAACAACCGTGCGGAAAAAACAAAACAAAAACAAAAACCCAAAAAAAAAAAACAACTTTACGTATTTTCTTTTTTGTTGTTTTCATTACGTATTTTTTGTGTAGTGCTTGTGTTTTTTGGAGCAACATTTGCCAGTTTTTCCAACTCGATACTGACTGCAGCTGCAAGCACCTAGGGAAATGCAGCGGGCTTGCTGAGAGGCTGAGAAGGCGAGAGGGTGATAGGGTGCTCGCAAGGGGGCTGTTGTAAATGCCATGGCAGGTACTTACTTAGTATGGATAAACTGTTTTGATAACTAAAGACGTTCATGTTATTGATATTGAAAATATTGTAGGGAATTTGTTTTCATACAGAGCGTCAACTTTCTAACAGGTGTGTGCGTATGGGTTCTACTCAAGAGAGGGTGGTACAAACCAAATATTCTCTTTTAAGCTACTTATATAATGTGCTTCATGGAGAAGTTAGAGGTTCGTAGATAAATTTAAATGTATTTTTTATTAATTACCTTAATTAAATATGATATCTTTTACATGTATAGTTTCGTAAAAAGAATATAACTAGATGATAGTATATATTTGGTATGTACTATATATAATCAGTATCCATAAAACATTTGCTATATATCATATCATATATTATATTATCTATATTCCTTTATTTCTAAAAAATTTTACTATAGTAAGTGCAAATGTAAGAATTTTAGCTATAAAACTAAAAAATCGTTTAGTACGAATTGTAAATGTATTAAATTTAAACTACATGTGTTTCTTTTTTACTGAATATTAAACAATTGATAGTCACACGTCGCGAATTGAAATAAAGTGGCAAATATTTTAGTTATACGAAAAGCTCAGACACGAACCCACAAAACAGCCAAAGGTCTGTGTCTCAGATGAGTAGTAAGCTTAAGGGCAGCACATGGCGAAGTATAGAGAGAGGAAGAGAACCAGACCGAACAATAGGGTGATAGAATAACTTTTAGAGGGAGAAAGAGGGCGTTGTGTAACAGCAGGATCCACAGCCGCTGCAGCCCTGTAGAAAAAAGGCCAAAACGGTGGAGGCGTGGCTATTGCAACATGTTGCCTAAATGCATGTTAGATGCCATGTTGCTATTGTTGTAGTTGTTCTAGTTGTTGTTGTTGTTGCTGTTGTTGCTGTTGTTGCTGTTGTTGCTGTTATATTGTTTCGAAGGGGCGCATCAATTTTGAGGCAAGTTTAAACTAAATAAAAAGCTTAAAAAGGATTGGCCTAGCCCTATGTGTGTGTGCGTGTGTGTGTGTGAGTGTGTGTGTGTGTGTGTGTGTGTGTGTGTGTGTGTGTGTGTTAGCGTCATATCCACTTTGCACACATCCAAAGAGTATGAGTATGAAAGAGAAACACCGTACGAGTGAAACCGAAAGAGTGAGAGAGGTCGGATGGCGAGGAAGGACAAGGCAGAGCAACAGCAGGAGCAATTGCGCCAAAGGATTCCCCCGTTGCCGGCGCTTAAGAAGTTTCAGACATGAAATCAATTTGTCTTCCAACTCCCACGAAAATCATAAAAAAAACGACGAGGAAGACAACCCAGAGGCAACAAGAGGAGCGAGCGGAAACCCCAACCAAAACAACAACTAAGAAATGAGCCAAATGCAGGCGAAACGAGCTAAAGCTAAACAACCAAAAATAAAAAAAAACCCAAAAAAAAAAAACAAAAAACACCAATAAAAACAAAAGCAAAACTTGTCGTCTAGGCTGCAGTCGAGTACGCTCACGTAAATTTGTTATAAACTATGGGTAATCAATTAGCATATTTAAATCGGAGAGCCAAATTTACCCATACTTAGAACAATTCATAAGGTCCAACTAATTATTTAAAAACGGAACATACCCTCACATTACAATCAGTTACAGGGTATCTGAACTCCAAGTCAAAATGCAAGCAACGCAAAGAAAACGCGCATAGAACAACGACAAAAGTCAAATCAATCCATGTGTCACTTAAATGCTCTATAAATTCTATTATGATATTTGAGAAGTTGATATGGAACAACTTAAATGTAATCTGTTACTTAAACAGCTTTAATATATAAATCATCTGGTGTTATATGTACTTATAGCTAGATATTTCAAGTTTCATTCACATTGGCTTAATATTGGAGCACTTAAAGAATTTTTCATAGTATGATCTTTAGCATCAAGATATGTTTCCCTAGAGTTCAATAAATAATATATATAGAAATATATTTATATATATTTACATGTAGTACATATAGTACTTATACTAAATATATATATATATATGTAAATTGGTATATAATTACACTCATTCCAATGTAGCAAGGATTATAACAGGTCTTCTTTAAGACTATCTTTGGGTCTTGTTTCTGGTAGTAGTGCTAGTGGGCCCATAGGCCCTATTAGTAAGGGTATCTAGGGTATCAAATGGCAGTCAGCCAGGCAAGCAGTCATTGCCTGAGCTAAAGGCAGTCATGTGGCAATACACACACATACACACACACACACACACACACACATGGGCACACACATGCACGCATGCACATGCAGGCATGTGGATGGCTTTTGAAGCTCCATAGGAAGTGGCAACAGAGAAAGGAAACACGGCAGGGCAATCCAAGGCAAAAATGGGTGCTGGGGTCTGCGAAACGGCTGAAGGCTGCGGGCTGTGCAGTGGCAGGGAAGAGGGTTCTCGGACAGGGTGCTGGGCATGGTAAGCGCAAGGATTGCTGCAATAACTTGTATTTTAAGTTCACTCACTGCTGGGATTCGAAATTTAATTTCATAGTGCGATGCGTTGTTATTATTTTGCATAATAACATTTCTGGCAAACTGCTCCCAAAAATATCCATTGAGACCGGATAGAGAGTGGGTTGTGGCAAGGCAAACGGCCCAAGCCCCACCCTCAAGCGCTCTTTAATGTACGCCTCGCCCGCTCTCTCTTTCTCTATATGTCTATCCTACTTTCTCTGTAAATGTCTCTCTCTTTCTCTCTCTCTCTCTCTCTCTCTCTCTCTCTCTCTTTATCTCTCCCTCTCTCTCTGTTGGTCTTTATATGGGCTATTCTGTTTTATTTTATAGTTGTGTTTTCTGGTTTTTTTTTTGTTTTCCGACGCCACAGCGAAATGAGCTGAAATTTTTGTGTGTGCTTTGAGCCAAAACGGAATGCAACCAATCCACGCCCCTTACGCCCAATACACGCCCCTACTCTATAACCTGTGACCTGTGCTACACGACAGTCCCTCGCACTAATACGCCCTCTATGGTGCGGCTGATTGAGCAATCACATCCGGGCTATTAGCACGCGTTTAACATTTATGAACTCAACTAATTTGACATTTTGATGGCACAACTCCAGGGCCCAGGGTTCCGACCCCAAGCACCTCACAAAATAATAAAAAAAAAAAAAACATATTTTTAAATTCACTAGATTCTCTTTAAATATGTACTAAAATTTTATTGAATTTCTTTTTTTAAAAAATGCTGTTTAGTAAGACGAATTGTGATTTAAGTTGGTTGTAAGACAGTTGTGTCAGTTGTTTCGGTGTTTGATCTGTTTTTGATCGATCATCAACTGCCATAAACTGCGCTTTTAATAAGAGCCTCAATTTAAGTGCTCGTTTTAATTGGTAGAACCATTAACTTTATTTGAAAACCTTGTTAAAACAAGAAACTACGTAAATAAATCTAAATATAAACGAAGAAACAGCTGTCTATTCTAAGTGGTAAGCAATAAAAATAGATATATATTGTATATATATAGTTTATAGTAATATGTTTGCTTAATCCAGAAGTAATAACGACGTCAGTAATGTACATCTGTTCTTTATTCTATTCTATTGAAATTTGTGAAAATTCATAAGAAAGGTTCCCCTGAAGAAGTCAGTCTGAAGAAGTTACGTATAGATTCTATTTGTAGTTTATATTATTAGTAATTATTATATTATTAGTAATTATCCAAATCTTATTAAATTTTTGTAATAAATTTAAGGTAAGTGTTGGAATCATTTAAAATGGAAATACATAGTTTACTCTGTATAGAGATATATAGATATTTTGATGTATACATAGTAATATGTAAACTAATCCAGATCCAATAATGACGTAATGAACAGCTGTTCTTTATCATATTCTATTGAAATTTGTGTAAATCCATTATAAAAAAAATTCCCCTAAAGATGTCTAATGTTATTATAGTTAATATTTATAGTTTATATTATTAGTATTTGGTAAATATAGTAATATGTTATCTTATCCAAATCTTATTAAACTTTTGTTATAATTTAAAGGTAAGTGTTGAAATTATTGAAGATGGGAATATGTAGTTCATTCTATTTACAGATATATAAATATATTATTTTAGTACATTTTTATACATATCTATTTATTTATTTATTTTTTTTTTAGAAGGGAATATTTATCACTATGATCGCTGTTTGGGTTCCACCTTTTGCTTGTTATTGAATTTCGTGTGAAAATCGTTGGGTTTCTCAGGAGCCAACAAACGCACAAACTAAAGCAAAAGCAAAGGCAAAGGCAAAGGCAAATATAAACAGAAGAGACGAGGTGTAAAGAGAAGGCAGGTGAAGCGAGGAGAACAAGAGACAAGAGAATAGAATGAGTGAACATAAAAAGACTCGAGTTAAGTTCAGCTGATACCTTAAGCTCTTTTGCCTGGGATTTGCGCCAAATGCAAGTTGAAAGTTTCACCCACTCAACCTCCCAGACGCAGACCCATCCAAAAACCATACTCTCCTCTCCCAGCGTTCCTTCATTCGCTCCCTGAGTTAACCCCTGACCCTGCATTTTCAACTTGAAGATACTGGGCTTGGTGGAAAGAAGAGGATGTTGGAAAAGCGTAAAACTTATAAAAATTTCTACACATGATTTCGCTTTATTGCTTTATGACTGTTCTTTGTGTATATATATATGTATGTGAGTGTGTGTGTGTGTGTGTGTGTGTGTGTGTGTGTGTGTGTGTGTGTGTGTGTGTGTGTGTGTGTTTGTTTGTGTGTGTGTGTGTGTGTGCTTTCTTGTACACACATCCACGCACACAAAATACATCCGTTTTCC
>JBANCZ010000374.1:0-10210 GCA_037040025.1 Sphaerogastrella javana
TTGAGAACGTCAGATTTGCTGCTTAAAAGTGCTGCAAATACAGACGACGAACGCAACAACGATTGTTTATTTGCGCTTTTCAACAAAACGCATTGTCATTCGCGCATATCGGAGTTGCTTCCCGGAATATGCATTTTTCATTTAGCCGCAATGTTTGGTCTCGAAGAACGACAACAAAGCATTAACGAAAAAGGTTTGCCGTGGATTCCAGCGTACATGGGTAACGTCGAAGCAAGTAGAGGAATCTCATTATTTGCCTTCAGTGCAACGTCGACATCGACGCTTAACTACGACGACAGCTCTAGAAGCATGAAAAACAAAAAGAGCAGCAACAGTAGCAGTAACAACAACGACGACGACAGTAACAATAATGATTTTAGTGATTGCGAAAATATCGTTTTCAACGCTGCAGACGTTATTTTGCCATTTTCTGAGCATGCTGATGCATATTTCAAGCAAAACGAAGAGCTTCTCAGCGAGCGAATATATCGTCACAATTACGGTGATTACTTACGATTACAGGAACACAAAAGTCGAAACAAACAAATATTGCAAATAATCGACCAACAGAATTCAATAACGTTAGCAGAAATTGAGGCTGAGATTGCTTTGAAACGGTCGACATCTTCGCAAGCGAGCAAAACAAGCGCTACTACGGCTGCTGTAACTTCTACATCTCCCGCAGCTTCCTCAACCGCAACTGGCAACAAAAATACTGGACACAACATCGTTGAAGCTTCACCGACGATTACGACTTCTGCGACATCGTTATTGAATGAAGACGATGTAAATGAAGAATTTGAGAAAGCGTTCGAAATCATTGATAAAAGATTGCAAACAATTGACAACCGGTTAAGATTTTATCAAAATGTTAATCAAACCGTGCCGACGATTGTATTCAACGCAACACGGAACGCATCATCGTTTCAATCACCATCAACGCAAGAATCACCGACGGCTCCGCAAACAAGTATCGTAACGACAATAGCGTCGTCATCTTCGACGTCGACGACAACGGCAACGACGAGTGGAGCAAATGTGACATTGTCAACCCCAGCAAAAAAATTGAGATTATCGAAGCCGTCAAACCGAATACAAAGCAAAATGTTTCAAACAGTTGCTGAAAATAAAAGTGACACTTTAAGACATTCAACATCGATATTTTGCCCGAAGATTCCACCTCCACCATTAATTCTGTCGAAACCGTTGCACGCATTTTTCGAAACACTCGAGACATTCAATTATTCGTACACAAAAAGTAGTGTACCATTTTTAAATTTTAGCGGAACGTTGCAAAATGATTTCGACAACATCAAGCAACACTATTTGCTCGACGCGTACAAATATTATCTTTCACTTTATTTTCGTCGAGGAACGTTTCCGACGAAACAGGAGAAAAGCATCGCCGCCTCGAATCATTTTATGTACGAGGTCATTTTCAAGCGCGAGTACTTCATCTATTACGCGAAAGAGCATTTTGCAAAATTGAAAAATCTTTCTACGTTACTGCTTAAACCGTTACTAAATCAGTATTACGAAATAGGTCAACCCGGTTTAACGACTCATTCGTCGATGTCAACATTTTCGCCGACGACTTTGTCAACGTTTTCGATTATTTTCGCACCGTTGCTTAGCGGAAGAGCACTAACAGCTGCTTTATTCGTCGATATTCCTATTTCGATGCCTTCCGACGAGATAAACGACGAAGAAAACGCGACAAATCTGGAATGGTTTCAAGCATACTTCCCGATGAACTATCGCTGGTCTCGATTGCTGCTCGAAACTGGACCGCCAACAATTTTTCAGCTTATATGCGACTTTTTGCGCAATCGACCAAGCGTTGTGAAATACGATACGCCGGAGAACAACGTAAAATATGAATACAACGACAACATCGACACTGAAGATGAAAGCGATGCACATAACGTGGACATGCACAATTATTCGTCGGAACCACTTGCTCCGATGCGATACTACAAATATTCGCAACCGCTAGGAAACGTCGTATGGGTTTACGAAATGGGTTTAGTTGCCATAAGATCGATTATTCACGGCGAAGAATTAGTGCTTCATTGCACTAGAGGATTTTCTGCAGCAGCGTTCAAGAAATTAAAATATTCGTTTTATCAGGCGCCAAACATTGACTGCGAGTCGTTTTTCGGCGGAAAGCGATCGCTAAACTCGTTTTACAATTCAAAATCGAGCAAAAAATTGATGTCGAAACGAAAAAAATTTCAATCGTACAAAATGAAAAATTTATCGATGAATTTTTAAATCATTTTGCCAAAAAAATTTTTTTGAAAAAAATTAATAATAAATAGCTTCTTTTAATGAAAAATAAAAGTATTTAAAGCGCAGTTTTGTGTTATTTCTTTGCACTCAAAAATTTCAAATAATTTAAAGTAATTTAAAACAATTGTCATCACTATGTCAAAAAAAGTTTTAACAGCGATTACGTTTGCGATTTTGTTTATAACACTTGTTCTTATCGCGTTCTACATTTGGTTCATGATTATCATTGCTGCAAATGTTCGCGCATTAAGTCGTGAAAACGCTGAAACTGCTCTGAAAAAATCGAGCAGCGTGCGCAACGAGAGAATCTGCAATGTAAACGATTTGTGGTATGCTACGTCAACATTAGAAATTATACCGTGTTTGTCAACTCATCGCTTGACTGCAATCGAGCGAAATGCTATTGAAAATTGGAATTCAGCTTTAATCTTGTATCGTAAAAATCCACGCCAACTTTACATGCCATCGCTTCGACATGTGTCAAGATCTGGTCTTCCGCCGAAAAATGTTCCGCGTCGTAGACGCAAAAATCTTTTGGAAATTCTGCGTACAACAACGAAAGTGAAAGCAACGACAGCATTGCCATCGATTTCACCTTCAACGCGCAAAAATGAAAACGTAGACGCAATAACGACAACGAAATTGACATCAAGCAAAATAAATGAATTAACGTCGCAACAAACAACTTCGCGAAGTGTGTCAGACGAAAGCGACGAAATGAGCAACGATGCAAACGAAAGCGATAATAAAAATTATTTTATCCGGGTTAATCGAAATACTTCGCTTTTTCCTGTTGTTACGAGAAAGTTTAATAAGACAATAGTTGTATTAGCGAAACAGCTATTTCTTTCGCATCGATCAGTTTGCCATGGAGTCGAAAATGGATCGTTTGCTTTGATAAATAATGATGTTGTAAATAACCTTCATCGTGCAAAACCGAACTTACAAATTGACAAAAACGTATACAATAGTGGAGATATTTACGTTGAATGTCATCATCAACGTATTTACAAAATTAAAGCATGCAAAGTCAACGAATATTTTAACGGAAAACAATGTGAGCAAAAGCAATCAATTGATCGATGCAACGGATACTACGATGGATACAAATTTACAAACGAAACATTGCAACAAAATCAATATTTTGAATGTGTTCGTAAGTTTGATATGAAAGACGACTACTACGAAGAAAACGTCGAATACGATCATAGCGAAGATTTCGAGGAGAGGAAAAATGTTTTGATCGCCACCGTAAAACAGTGCCCAGCAATGCTAATTTTTAACGGATACAGATGTATTGCGGAGAATCGCGATATATGCGCTGGAAAGAAAGATGGCTTTAAAGTTCCATTCTCGAATCCGATTTTAAACAGCTCAAAGAAACGACATTACCGAATTTGCAAAAGCGAGAAAATAAGCAACGAACAAACGTTTATGTGCGACTCTGATCTTAGCATATTTGATCACGTTTACAACGAATGTATTTCACCTGAATGCGAAGGTGTTTTTAATGGAGACAACAAACGCGGAACTTGCAAAAGTGGTGTGTTTTACGCAAGAAACGAAACTGCAGAAAATGAGATAAAAAAGAACGAAATGGATAACGATTCATTTTATCGTTTATACGTGACTGAAATTGTGAAATTACGTCCATCGTTTCCTGTTTTGCAATTTTCACCGTTAAAACCAGCACAAGTTCGAAAACAGTCAACGTTAGTTGACGTTTGCAAACAAAATCGGTTAAAAACAATTTCTTTGGTTAGTTTAAATATTGGAAAGTACGACAATGAGAGTATATTGAAAAGTTACGCGAAAATAGTGTACGACGAGAAAGCAAAGCATTTAATTCTTCAACATAGCGACGACAGAACGTTTCTTTTTCCGTATTCGTTTGCAAGCGGTGAATTCACCGTTATGGACATTAACATGAATCGAAAATTAAACTTAAAAGAAAAACTTCTACAAAGATCTCAATGTGAAACAACAATTGCAGGAAAAATTGCATTTCTTGCGAACAGCAGCTCGTTGTTTGTGTGCAATGATCATCATTTATTCGAACAAATTTTAACTTGCGATACTAAAAATTACATCAACAACAGCGAAAATAATTCGCAAACGTTAACATTTCAGCGAAAACATTCTCAGTGCGTTAATAAAAATTATAAAGAATCAACGTATTCATGTTCAAAATGCGACGAAATAAATGAGAAATTTTCGAAAAATGTTTTCTCGCAGTTAAACCAGTCGTGGACTTTTTTCCCATCGCTTTGTTTGCATTACCCTTTAACGAGTAATCGCAGGATAAAAAACGTAGCCAAAGAAAATAATAACGACGATGAGCATAAAAGAGCCAGCAACAAAAACGCAAACAAGCATATTGTTCACTGCATATTTCACGTTTCGGCAACAGGAAAAATATCGAATAAAAAAAGAAAAAGGAAAACGTCGAATCAGCAAACGCAAAAAGAAGAAATAGAATCTAATCGACGACGAAAAAGCGATTTACTCGAAAATTTAGAAGACGTGCATTTAAATGAGAACTGTTATCGTAGCTTCATTTTGAGTGATAAAAAATTCGCCTCTAGACTATCGTTGGACAATATCAGGAAATTTTTCTTGCAAAATGTTGCAGCTCAAACGTTCGAAACGCGGAAACAAAAAATTAGAGTTTACGTCGATGAAAAGCGCGAGAAACTGTTTGTAGACAACAATGAAATAGAATGCCCTCAGAATAAGCATCTTCACTCGTTTTTACCTCATTGCGTTGAAGACAAAAAATGCGCGAATATGTTTTCGTACAATGGAAAAACGTATCCATCGGTGTACTCGGCAAACATTGCTTACGTTTGCGATGAAGTCGGAAAAATTGTGCACGAAGTGAAATGCGTCCAAAATGCAAACAAATCGAAATCATTCAGTATTGTTAAATTTGGCACGTGCGTTTCGCAAAAGGAACGCTTGTCGAATTTGCCGAAAAACGTATGGCTTGATTTACCGACTTTGCCGTTGAGAGTTAAAATTGTTGACGATCAAAAAAATAACGAAACTGAAGTTAATCTTGGTCTTCTCGAAAATATATCCTCTGATTACTCGATCGACGAACGTATGAAATGTATTCAACGCGGTGCTCGTTACTGGGATTATGCACACGATCGGTGCGCCTTATTCAAGCCTGCGTTAAATATTGAGTCCGATAGGGGAAACAATGAAAGTAATGCAAACGGTGAAAGTAAGAATTTGCGGAATACTGAGATTGAAAACAACAATGTGTCGTTCAATAAAATTGTGAACGCGAACATTTCTTTTGCGAATGACTACAAAAATGTCAGCGATTTCCAAATTACAGAGGATAAGTTTAGGCGAGAAAGAAATAATGATAATGAAGCTGACGCAGCCGACAATTCAAACGGTAAAAATGAAATAAGTGAAAATGATGATGAAAATAGTGCTGATGATGATAATGATGATACAAATGAAGAAAAGAGCTCGTTTAGCGTTGGACACATGTTCACCGAATCGCTGGAAAATTGGCACGGCTTTGTGTTGCACGAAAACATTCGGGTTAGCGAGAAAATACCACTATTGCCGGCACCGACGGCTCCGATCGTTTTGATGGTACGCAACGTAACGAGGCGAACAACAGCAAAAAATAACACAATGGAAACGAAAAACGTTCCGATTTAATTTATTGAAAAAATTTCGAAAATAAAAAAATTTCATTGCTGATTCTTTTCGTCGTCGCATGTTACCGTGACGCTAAAGTCAAGCATTTCGTAGGTTTTCAAGCATAAGCACGCTGATTGCGATATTGCGCCACTGTTTTGATCGAACGACGTTCGCGGTTCAGAAGAGAGTAATAGTTGTCGAAAGAAGTTGCTCGCTCCATGCGATAGCATGTTGCACGTATCTTGCTGACCAAATTGTAGTCCTCCTCGTTTTCCTCTGCTTTTCGCGAGAAAATCACCGTTACGCAATCGTTGAATACTTTGCGAGTCAACAAAATGCGCACTTCGACTACCCTCTTGTTCGTAGCGTAAAAACGGGATTAAAAATATTTCCGCGATAGCCGGCACTTTAAAACCATTTTGGCCACTACCGTCACCCATGCTGACGTACGTCGTGTACTGCTTACCAGTGATTCCATCGTGAATGTACGCAGTGCCAATGCTACGCGACGTTGTGCATTGTTCGAGAATTTGCGCTAGCATTGGCGAGTGTTGCACACATTTTTCACCACGAAACAATTCGATATCGATGCTCTCAGGCCTTGCGACTTTTAGCACATTTAACGCTCCGCAAACTGTTTCGCCTATTAATTGTCGCTTTGCACCAGCAGCAATATTAACGATAACGTCGACTGTTGACGGTAAACGCATGCTTTGTTCGCAATACGAATGTGAAGACGATATCGAGCGCAAAGACGAGCACGAAGTCGACGGCGTTGATTTCGTATTATCGCGGTTGTTTTTTGAACGAGGACGTAAAAACGGACTTAAAAACGGCATATTTTCCAACGGTTCTATTCTCGTAACGGTTCCTTTATTGCCGTAATGTGACGATAATTTGTCACCGTTTTCCATGAATTTTACGGTTTGCAAAACGAAGCGTAAACGTAGTTCGTTGTTAAAGCGATATAAATCAACTCGATGCAGACACGCTCGCATATTGTTTTCACTTTTTACATCGTACGGGTTGACGAAGAAAACTTTCGCAGCAGTTTCATATTGTAACACCGAAACGTTTATACTATACGATCGAACAGATTGTACGCTTAACAAATCGCACAAAATATCGTTGTTGCCTACATAGCTGCGTTTAAAGTTGCTTCTTATGCCACTACTGCTATTGCTGCTTGTGCAACTCGGTTCGTCATCATTATTGTTTTCACTAAGATTAAAGTGATTTTTGTTGTTATTGTTGTTACCGTTGTTACTGTTATTACTCCGATAAAGGATTCTGTGAAAATTTAAATCCGCATATTCTTCTACGGTGAAAAAGAAAAGTTGATTCATGTCGTCAATAATGTTACTATCGTTACTTTGCGATAGATTGTTTTCCGAATTTTCGGCTGCATTCGAATTGCGTGAACCGCAATATTTCGATACATTACTCAAATAGAGCCGTATACCAATTCGATCAAAATACGGTTCAAGCGAAATCGAATACGTCGTTTCGCTGATCGTTGAACCGAAGCCTAGGTCGATTGCATTTTTGTTCACAATTATTCCTTCTTCGACGCCGTTCGAGTGCAACGATGCAACGCACACAACAGCGGTCTGTGTTGCTGTTGTCAGCGTTGTCGTCGTTGCTCGACGAAAATCGTTTTGAGCGTACAGCAATGAGTTTGTCTGCGCATGTATGTCGTATTTCAATTTGCATTGAATTGGAAACCACAGTGCATGTTTTTCGCCCGAAACTGCTGCCATTAGCTTCGGTATCGATGTCATGTTTGTGAACGGAATCAAACTGGCGATGACACCGAACAACGGAACGTTACCGTTACACGCTGCATTCATAAACGAATTCCAGCTCGACGAATATTGTTCAAAAAGCCATTTTCGAGTAAGCGGCGTAAAATGGTATTTTTCGCATAATGGCACGCAATCGAATGTGTAAACAAAGCCGACGCGTGATTTGCGATCAATGTAAAAATCAGGCGAAAAATGAAGTTTAAATTTCAACAGTGTATACACGACTAATATATCTATTGGAACATATTTAATTGTTGCAGGCTCAAGATTGATTACGTTTCCATCCGAACAGTAAAGAACGTAGTCGTTGTTGTTTTCTTTACAGTTGTTTACGAAAGATTCGATTTTAACGTCGACGTTGTCGTCGTCGTTGGCGTCGTCGTTGACGTCGTCGTTACCGTCTTCTTTGGCATTGCGTAGAAAGATTTCATTTAAATAGCAATTGCACGAAGAACGAGTATCCGATTTCTTTTTGATTCTTTTATTATTGTTGGTTTGTTTTTTACCGTGTGTCAAAAATGCAAAGTACAGCTTAAAGCAGTGTTGTTCTATTGAGAACGATGTTGTTGTTGTTTTTTCGCAAAACTGATCGCAATGGGTACAAGATTTAACGATATTTTTACGGTAACTTTTGTTGAAAACGGTAACAAAATGTTTTGCTGACGTTTGCAAAATTTTTCGAATATCTTCTGCGGTAAGTTCGCACATTGCAGAGCTGCTAAACAATAATCCTGGCAACAGTTCAAGACTTGTGCCCGCATTCTTGTTATCGCTTGTGTGCACTTTGCAAATATATGGTAGCGCGGAGCTTGAAAGCGATTGATGCGAATGAGTTCGCACACTAACGCCAACTAATTTTACAAGACTCAACACTGACGACATCAACAAAATAGGACTGTTTGTTGGCGGATGTGTGTATCGTGACGGAATTTTGAAAAAATTCTTCACTGTCTCAATGTTGCTGCGATTCGAAGTCATTTGCGCTTTATTGAATGACGACGACGAAGATTTAAATGCGTTGTGCGATTTATTATCTTCGTTCACTGTCGTTGTCGCATCGTATGCTGCGCTATTGCATTCCGCATTTGACAAAAGTTGCGAGCTTGATTCCGATGAAAATTTAAACTTTTGATTTTTCGAAATCGCTTTTGTGATATTGCCTGTTTCGAACGAATTTTGAAGCTCGTTTAAAATTTTGCAAATAACTTGCGTAGTTTTTCGTACTTCGACGACAATATTGTTCTCAAATTTTGATTTTTCTTTCTCAAATTTTGATCGTTGCACAGGTCCACGTTTTCTGCCTCGCTGTAGTTTGATCTCAATAACTCTCTTTTCATTACCAAATTTATCAATAAAATTTAAATCATCGTTACGTGATTCATTACTATTGCTTTTTTTGCCGAAATTTTCGTTTGTAGTTTCGAATGTTGCTAGGTTCGAGGAGCACGTGCTAGCGGCACGAGATTTAAATTTCATCGACTTCATTTTCGCTACTCTTATTTCGATTTCTTGACGAATTTTCTTCACAGCGATGTCAGCCAATTTGCAAAATATTTTTGCGGGCGAAAAAAATGCCTGATTACTGAACTCGTCACGCCACGATTCTATCGTTGATCTCAACGGAAGCAGTTTCTCGAAAAACAGTTTGTCGCTGTCTTCGTCTATTTTCGTGTGACCATATCTGTAGTAGGTTAATTTTTTCTTATCAATACTGAAATGAATTTTTCGCGAATCAACCGATGACAAAATCGGTAAGCATGTAAGTTTTTGACGAATGAAAAACATGCCAACAGGTTCGAAACGCTCAAAACAGCAGAAAGGGCAATATATAGTTTCGGAAATGTGTTCATTTTCTCGATATTCACGAAAAAGCTTCGCTGTTATTTTTGTTGATGCAGGTATTGTTTTGCTTATATACCATAACATAGTACCAATTATTACGGGAAACTCGCAAATAATTGAGATTTTTGCACTATCGTAACAACAAATTGTAAAGTCGTCGATATCAATATACGATTCCAATATCGTCAAATATAAATCTCTTTTTTCGTTTAACGAAAAGCTAAGGAAATCATCGTGTATAGACAAAAGTCGTTCGTACTCCTGATCTGCGTTTTCGAGTATGGAACACACGGAAAGAAACCAGCGATCGCGAATCTCCACAGGACACGTTTGCGATTGGCAAAACAGTTTGGCAAAACTATTTTTTCGCTGGTAGATTTTTGGTTTCTTGATGCTGTTACCTTTGTAATACACTGAGTTTCGTAAGCTTCCACTTTCGTTACAGTTTTTAGAATTGATTGTCGCGTTTTGAAAAATCTCGTTGCGGTGAACTTCTCCATCAGTTGTTATTTCGACTGTTTCGTTTTTTGAGCATGATGCAGCAGATGCATCACACAATAACATATTCTGCACGTCGTTAGTTTTTCGTAAATTTTGAATAAATT
>JBANCZ010000374.1:11660-36734 GCA_037040025.1 Sphaerogastrella javana
TTCTCACAAATGTTCTTTTCATCATTTGCTATCAATACATTTTGAAAGCTTAACTTAGTTGACACACAATTATCTTTGCTGCGCTGCTTTCTCCACGCTGTGTTAATATCGTTTATTTCGTCTTTCATATCGCCGTTGTTGTCGTCGTCATCGTCCGCGTCCTCGTCCTCGTTGTCGGTTTTTTCTTGGATGTTATCGTCATTTTCCTCTTCGTCGTTCTCATCACCAGCATAATAATTGTCATCGTCGTTGTCGATGCCTTTCTTTAAATCGGTAATTTGAGTGAAAAGGTTTCTAACGCTTTTCCCAATATTGTAGTCGTTGTCTGTTTGCTTATCATCAAACTCATTATCTTCGAAATCATTGTCACTGTTATCGTTATGATATTTTTTGAGATGTTTATTTTTCAGACAACTATAATTTTTATTCTTATCGCTTTTCGTCAGATTTTTCAGCCAATATGTTTGTTCATTGATAACTTCGCTCTTAATTAACTCGCTCAGTTTGCGCTTTTTTGTTGAAATAATGCAAGATTGATTTGTTTTTTTTGCAGCAAAGAAACATGTCTTTGATGCTCCGTTATGATGTTCACTTCTACGATGATCGTTTTCTTCAAAAAGTTTGCCACGAAAAGTGGCATTTTCATTTACTTCCTCGATTTTCTTGTCCTTTTTCTCTGTTTTTCTGCGTTTCGGTGCACGCTGAATCGGAACGATTCGTTTTAGTTTTTTGTTTACGCGAGCTTTTCGATTTATCGACTTGTAGTCGAACGCAATTTTTAAATCAAACAGCATTCTTTTCGCCATTATTCCAGTGTAGTAATTAATCGGCGGTACTATTAATGCGTTCTTTTTCAAAATGGTTAACCAGTTGCTGTTGTCGCCAAAATTTCTCGATGATTTTATCGCCTCGCTGGTATCAATTAATAACGTTGTGTTTAACATTTTCGCGGTTTCGTGTTCAACTCGCACATTAATACTTTGTAGTAAATGATTATAAGCATTAACATAAATTTCAATTCTATCGTCAAAAATTGTCAAGTATCTGTTGTAAAGAGGACGTAAATTTGAACAAACGTTATTCGAGGACGAAAAAAATTGCGTGTTTTTCACTATTGTGGAGTTACATTTTTCGCATTTCGATCGCAGTCGTTTTGTTTCGCTATTCATTAAGCTGTTACCGCACACGACACAATTGATTTCATTTGAAGCAAAACCCTCGTCAGTACCGCGAATACTTATGCAAATGCCATCGCTATCAACATTACCACCTTCACCACTTGCACCACCACCACTTGCACCACCACCAATACTACAACCAATAGTAGATGCAGCACAACCGATAGTACAATTTCGTTGTTGTTTTTTTGCACAAAATGTGTTCACTGGTCGATCATTTTTGTTCACATCAAAATCAACAATAGATAATTGCAGCAAATTCGTTAACTGTTCGAATTTGCTTAGTGGCATCAGTATGTCGACGCTTCGTTCGTCGCGATCGTATTCAAATTTTCGAAATATTATCTGCTTCGGATACCTATACAGTGGCACCATGAAAGCAGACTCATTAGCATTAAAATACATTGTAATTTAATGAACAAATTTCAAATTTCAATTTTGCAAAACGTTAAAAATTTATTTTTGCGTTCTTTGCACATCATGGTTCACAACTTTATAAAAATCAAGAATAGAAAATTTTTTCAAACTTTTCAAGTATTGTAAATGAATTTTTCGTTCTCGAATTGCCAAAAGGTATGACCGCAAAGACGCATCTAAACAATCCCAAGTATACAGTAACGATGATGAAAACTGCATTGATTTGGCCATATTAAAATCACTTTTTCTGATAAATTTGCTCAATGGAGCATTTTTTGCTTTTGCAAAGTTGACTATTGATACTTTCTCTGAGTAGTTTTCATGTTGTTGCTCATTGCGATCTTTGTTTTTCCTTATTTCAACAACAGGCACAGAGTCTGTGTCACAATCAACAGATACGTGAGCGTCATCAATTAAAAATATTGAATCATTGTAAAAAACAATTATCGCGGTTAATGAATAATTGGCGTCTATTGACGTTGATGGTAATGGTGCTGGTGATGATAGAATCGAAAGCGACGTCGATGATGAGACTGAATTTGGTTTACAAAGCGCGAGACGTGAAGCTCGATGACTCATCATGTATATTCGCAAATTTTTCGCAAACTGACAAACTTCGATATCGACACTCATAAAATGCGAATCGTGAGCATCGCTTAAAAAATTGTCTATTTGCTTACAAAGTATTTGTTTAAAAAAATAAAGAAACAAACACGAAATAGTGAACAATATTGCAACTCCGAAAAAAAAATAATTCATGGTTACAAAAAATATTTTACAGTAAATTTCGCGATGGTATTCACGTAAAAAAATGTTTAAAACAGCGTTTTCGAAACCAATTCCACCACTGAAGAGAAATTTGTCGTCGAATTTTGTGCGAGAACAGCGAAAGAAACGAGAACCAAATGCAGCTGAATTAAACAGCGAAGATTTAAGATGTGGCTGTGAAACGATGCAACAAGGCAGCAATGGAGCGAAAGACGTTTTTTTAAATATTGAAAAAAAAGACGATGAACAGCAATACATTTACGTCAGTGTAAACGAAATTTTTGAGAACGAAAATCAAACTAGTAGACTTCAAAAGTTATTGTTTGTGAAAAAGTTTCAACAGTTTAAAACGAAAATAGAACACGTTTACGATAAACGCTACCAGATATCTGTATTTGCCTATAACGTACACATATGGCGAGCGCAAATTATTGACTGGAAGCGCAATTATATTGTTTTACTATATCGATTTTTAAATGAGTCGTTATTAAAGCGCTGTAAATCAAGAATGTTACTCGATGATGAAAAAAACGTTAATGATTACAATGAAAATCATAATGATGGTAAAGATTATAATGATCTTGATGATGACGACGTCAATGAAGATTATTATAATTTAAAAGAAAATCCATTTGAGCCAAAAAATTATAGCGATCGAAATGATCACAAACGAATTGTTTTCTCGCAATACCATACTCCAGGTCGAAAACCATCACAGTCAATGCATTCACCTGAAGCGATAGAGAAAACAATATTTGAAATTAACAAACGCCTAATAGCTGACCGAGTAGAAAATTTTTTCGTAAAAGCACTTGATTCGTTACTAGCAGCAATTGATCGCGTATTGTACTTAACGTTGAATTTAATAATCCGACCATATTTGCAAGAAATACATTCGTATTTTGATCAAATAAATGCATTTTTGCTGCGAATATTGCACAACCGTGAATTCTATTTGCCGTTTTCCCAAAATGACATAACCGACACAGTTTTTCATCAAAAATCAATATCGACTGCACTCGCAGAAAATGCGGCAACAGCAATATGCAACGATTCGCAGCGTATTTGCATGGAAAATGTTTTATCAAACGCACGTAAAGCGCGGCATACCCATCGCGAAGTGCTCAACTACAATGGCTACATTGAAGCTGATAGTTGTTTACGTCGAGAAGAAGAAAACAAACTACGAAACAGACAAGAAGGTGCTTGCAAAGACAATGCATCGTTATCTACATCGATGTGTTTAAATGCCGAATCTAGAGGAAACACAAAATATACGTATGGACAACGCTACGCAGATACAACAGAATTTCGTAAAAATATATCTACAAATAACCAATGTTTCGAAATGCAGCCGCTTAATACAATAACGCCAAATTCATCGACAACATTGCAATCAATGAGATCATGCAACAGTGCTTCGACGTCCACAGCATCGCAAGCTTTATTTTTCGCAACAGTTCAACTCGAAAATGATTATCTGCTTGGTTTAAGTGGATTTTCATTGCAGATGTTGACAACGAAACTGCTTTCGAAAATTTTTAGTCAAACCGCGTTTCTTGCAAATCGAGCCAAAATTGACGCGTTAGAGAGCAACAGTTTACAAGGCTTTGCCGAAAAAGTCAATAGTACAACTACAACTTCTACTAAAACTGCATCTTCTTCTTCAATTAAATCTACTGCTGCTAGCACTTCTCCTAGCTGTTCTCCGTTTGAATCGATAAACAATTATGTAAATTGCGTTTGTATTTACTTCGAGATTTTTCGAAAACAAAAGATTACAACACCTAAAGCAAAATCGACAACAAAACGTAAAAACGAGCAACATTACAGTGATACCGATTTTTTTGAACATTATAAAACATTTATTGATTCGTTTCCACCGCTACAATCATTTTTTCCGGAGAAAATTAGTTTATTTGCAAACGCTGGGCAAAAATCGCACGACGAAGCGAAAAAAAAATTTGCTGTAGATGTCGATAAGCATAAAAATGTGATGAATTACGACGACAATGATGACATTGATAGTATTACGAATGTAAATTTTGATTTTGTTGTTAATGCAGAAGACGAAAACATTGTTTACAATGATGGTAACATTATCATGAAATCACACGTATCAGTGATAGATAACGAAATACTTTATTCGCTTAAGATTGAACAAATACTACAAATGCTTCGCGCTTTACTTGAAATGTTTAGAAACAGTAAACACCTGTTGAATTATTTGTTACAGCTAGTGTCGACGATTGTGCACAAAGCAATGCCAAACAGCGTTTCCTATCGATGGTTTAAATGCACATTTCCATTAATACCAGTTATTGTTGTAGCGTGTTTAGCGCACTCTGTGACCCTGATCAATGCGTTCACGTTAACACCGACGTCGACATCACGTTTTACGCCAAAAACATTGGAAACAGAAAGATTGGCTGATCGAAGTGGTGATAATGTTGTTGGTGTTGGTTTCAGGTCTATTCGTACTAAACGCGAACGAGTGAAAAGATTACGAGCAAAAGTTGCAAACGTCGCTAATGAAACTACCACAATAACGGTTGCAGAAATAGACGAAATTTCGTTAGAGGATAAAGCATTTAACATTGTTGTAATGCTTGCATTCATTACGTTAAAATTACATCAAAACAATTTTTTTGTACACTTTATTGAAAACCCTGAATGCCGCTGTTCTGTAATTGAGCAAATTTTCCACACTGTTACTTTTGACGTGCTTCGCAATCATTTTCGTTGTTTAACGTATTTCTCGAATACACTTTTCAAAGAACAATTTTTTAAAAACACTTCCTTGAACTGCAACGACTACGAAAGTAGCCACGAAAAAATTGGATACGTTTACAATTTTCTCAAGTGATTTCTTCTTTTCACGTTGAGAATGCAAAAACTTGAAGTCGTATATAAGCTAAAATTTCGTTTAAAAAATGTGTCATTTCTTCTAAATAATCAATGTAGGAATTTATTTTTGGATAAAAATAACATTGCGCTACGTATTTGATTTCACTCGTATTTGCGTTGAATGATTTTGATTTCTGCAAGTACAACACTGTATTGATGAAACAAATGTATATAATTTTTATGTAGTTACGAATACATTTTATGTAGTTTATTATTCGAAGTAAAGAGAAGAAATACGCCTTCAGAGTTCGAAGCAGAAACAAGAATTTGTTGCAGTAGTATTGTTCGCATGCTACTTTTGATTTTTGATCGTATTCGCTTAAAATGAACTGATATTTGTTCACAGCAACGTGAGCATGATTTTCCTGAATTCGAAACTCGCACGGCTTTTTCTGTTCATTGTTAGAACATCTTCGTTTATCGTCGTTTTCATCGTTCTTCGAACACCATTCACACACGCAATGATTTAATTTGCAACTGTTTTCCATTTCGGATTACGTTAACGAAATGCACGAATTACACTCTACAATAACTGTGTTTAAAGAGTGTTGTAAACAGACAGGCTTCGAACAGTGAACGCAAATGTATCTTGTTTTCTTATCTTTTCCGCTGTTTTCGTAACAAGCTCTACATCGCTTTCGCTTGCTGCTGATGGAGCTCATAATACAATAATCTGACGAGGCTGAACTGAGTTGATTAAAACGAGAATTATTAGTAAAATTTTGAGTTTCACTGGCATTTGACGCAAAGCTATCACGGTTTTGTATATTTTGTTGTTGTCGCCGTCGCTGATATTGAAATTCGTTTAAAGCTACGCTTCGCGCAATGACAGATGCTTGCGTTGTGCTTTCGGTTTGTTGCTGCAATATTCTTGAATTGATTGCATTTTCATGAAAACTACGTTCGCTGTTGTACGAATTTGTAACGCGATTATGTTCACTACTAGTTGGCAAAGAGAACGACGATGAGTACGACGATGTAGACGGCAAAGACGTTTGAAATTCGGGATGAGCAATGCGCTGATTTTGAAGTGCAGCAGTTGTCTGTACTACTGATTCTGCTGCTAATTCACTGGGTGCTTCGTTTACTTCTTCAGCATTTATTACATTTAAATACGCATCTATGCTATCACGAACAGATAAGTGCACTTGCTGTACGTGAATACGATTTTGAATGCACGGACTCACTAGTTGCTCTATTAAATTTTGCGTGAACTGTTTACGCGAAAGATTACGCTCGTCCACGCGATAGCGCAGCAAAAAAACTTTATATGCGTTCAACACAGCAATGTCGACGAAATTGAGAAACAGTCGAAACGGCCAACGATTTGTTTTGGCGTAACATGAATTAATTTTTATCATCTTATTTACAATATCAACCGCACTTTTGTCTGAATTATATTCGAAGATCGCCAGTGGTTTAAAGCGATGCTTTTTTCCAGCTAAACGATCATCATCTTTATCGTAGTCTTCTTTTTCGTCATCGTCGTCGTGATCGTCGTTCTCGTCGTCTTCGTAGTTTTCACGACAATCTTCATTGTTATTTCTTGTTTTGGCGCAATTTTTGTTCTTTTTACATAATGTTTTATTGTCTATTCGCATTGTAGCAATTTCGTTATTATCGTCAACGTTATTATTTTCATTATGGTTGTTTCTGCTATTTTCATCGTCATTATCAAAGTTAGCAAATCGTACTCGTTTTTGTTTTGAAACTTCGGTGCTACTCGTTTTTGCATTGCTTCTACGTAAAGCGCTTTTCCTGTTGCAAATTTGTGATGGCAGCGATAGCGTGCTGTTTGTGATTTTATTTTTAATTTTAGTAGATGACATCACGTTTTGAAACTTATTGCGTCTATTGGTAAACCGTCGATGTTTTTCCGTGTTTCCACACTTGCTACTCGACGCTTCGACGCTATCGTTATCGGTTGTTAGCAACAGCACAGGTGCTTTGTTGCGTCGAGCGACATACGAAATCAGTATCATATTCTCGCTGTAACCGAACAACGTTGAGTACAAAGCTCGATTTTTATGCTCTCGAAAAGTTTGCGGAATATCGGCCTTATTCGCACGAATTGTTCCGAGCAATGTAAAATTGTAGCATGTTAGTAAGTGCTGAGCTGTGTCAACGCTTGTGAAAAAATTGTCAACTGTTAGCCGGTAGCGTCTTTGTTTTCTTCGTTCTTGATGCGTTCCGTCTCGTTGCTGCTGCTGTTGCTGCGAAGGCAATTGCGTACGTTGTTGAGCTTGCGATGTAATCGCCTGAGTTGAAGCTAATGGATTCACCAATTCGTCGACAACGCGCATCGCTAAATTGCGTTCAGGTGGTGCATTTTTCGATTGTTTTCCCGTGTAAACAAGAAAATTGTGCACGTAAAATGTTTTTGCGTCTACAAGCAAAAAAAGTTTAATGCCAGTCGGATCTGGTTTTCCGCGTATATATTGTCGAAAACGACAACGACCGCTGAAGTTAACGATTTGTTCGTCAATCGTTATACGCGAACCAGGTACGTAGCTTTCTCTGCAATTATGCGCAAATTCATCCGCAAACTCACGAATTGGTGCAAGATGATCTATTCTGTCGACGATTTTATCCTCAAGTTCATCGTTGTCAGTATGGATATTGTTCGCACCTCCACTATCTTCAATCTGCTGTCGAGCTAGCACTAAATCGTCGTTATTTTCCGCTGTTTCACTGCAGCTTGTATCTTCGTTGTTGTAATTATCATCGTTGTCACTTTCACTGTAACCACGATTGTTCATATTTTCTGCATTTGCAGCAAAGAAGCTGGCGTTTATTGCATTATTATTGTCATTGTTGCTACTGCTACTACTACTACTTGCTATTTTGTTATTCGCAGCACAATTACGATAACTTTTTCTCGATTGCTCGTAAAAGCTTCTTTGCGTTTCTTTCATTTTGTAGTAATTTTTTGCTCGAGATGCTCTCGTTTCGAAGTCATCGAAACGCAAAAAACGTCTGATGGCGTCGAAAGTATTTTTCGACATCGCCATAGCGATCATTCGCGGATATAATATCGAATCTTTACTCCATAATTTGCGTTTATCGGTTCTGTTTAAGTGAAAAACACCGAACGCAATCAAAAGTCCAACGAATGCGTTCAATTGCTCGACACTTACATCGCTCCAAGTGCGGGTTCGCAAAACAGACTGCGCTTTGCGATTTGTTTCGGCAACAATTCTCGCCATCATTGAATCGCTTATGAACAAACGAAATGCATCGATTTCGTTTTCAACGCTTTCACTGTACTCCGTTAAACTACTCTCAATTGAAATTTCTTCGCTTAAGCAGCTTTCTTCAATATTCGTATTCGCATCAAGCTTGCGTTCAAATATTTCTTCATCTAACATCAAAGTGTGTTTACTCGTTGTCGTATTCCACCTTCTACCACTTTTTGCAACAAAATATGACGGCGACGACGATATAGATGTCGATGGAGACGACGTTTCATCTAAATTTAGCAAATTGCGTTGATCGATATTCATTGCAGATTGTTGCCCTTTTCTTGAGACGATTTTTGTACACTGTTCTGCTAAAAAAAATTGTTATTTTTTCAATTCAAAAAAATGATAGTTATGTTCGCAACATATATCTAGCTTCAAAAAATTCGCGAATTGCTTCGTACACTGAATTGCGTGGTTCGTGCGAATAGAACGAATCCATTAAACTTGGATGAAATGAAGCGTATATGTGCGTGAAAGAGTGTAAAATGTAGCGAAGTAAAATAACGTAACGTTTGTCTAGTAACTTTGCGTTAACGAACCCAATTTCACCGATTGTAGTATCAGAATAAAGCGATATTGGCGGCTGCCAGTTTGGATTAACGAGAATGTTGTATACAAGCTGAATATTTACATATAACGTCAAAGATCCTTCGATGCGTTGCGTTTCTTCGTTCGACGTTGAGTCAAAAAATATGTTTGATGCTTGAATATTCTCAAATTGTTTTGCTGATTTTTGTTCGAAATTTAAACTCGGCTCTGCTGTGAACTGCTGCTCAAAAACAACCTCAATAAGTTCAACTTCGTCATTCATTACCGTATCGAACGACGATGATTTAGAGTTTGGTTTCACACAAATCTCTTGCAAAAAAATGTTATAAATTATATCACAGTTTTTTGCTAAAACTTGAGACGAAGCGTGTAAATTTTCCGATACTTTTCCGCTTAAATGAGCGTTCGTGCTAGATAACGTAGTTGGTTCGTCAGTTATCTGAATACGCTTGCTTTTTAGGCAGCCGTTGTTCAAATTTCGATCAATTATCGTGATAATATCGTAAACAATCGCAAGACACTCGTGCGTTGCAAATTTTTCACTGTTTTCAAAATCTCGCATGCTTTCCTGTTCATCAAGATCAACATTCGTGCTTCGATCGAAAGAGTCGATAAAATTATTCATCAATAATCGTTGATTAAATTGCCTAAAATTTTGCTTTTCGCAATTAAGTGCTCCGTATTCACTTACAAGTTGAAGTTTTCGAATTCGCGCGATCACGTTTGTACGAACATCATTCACGAGAGTATTGAATTTTCGTATTTTCACAGAAAATGCATCAATGAAATTATTTTGGCCAACGCTGCAAAGCGTTGCTTGATTATTGCCTATTCTTCCAGGAATTGCTTGCGTTGTCGAAACGTCAATTGCAACGCAACCTGCGTCTTTCAGATGTTTTGCAATCGTAGAAATTAAACGCAACGATTGCGTAGAAACGTTCAACGTTCTTCGCATTAATGTAACAATGGATGTTGTTGAGTTTTTTGTAAGACCAAGCGCGGAGAAAACAAGCTCACGTTCGCGATCATTTTTCTCTGCCAATTTTCGTTCGTACTTTTCACGGAGTTCGATCAAGTCAGATTTTTCAGAGTTTTGTTTACGTCGTTTTTTGCTTTTTTTATTTTCTTTCATCGTACGTTTTGAGCTCTCCAGTTTCTGTGCATCGCTATGATGATTATCGTCGCTAGACGTAAGGCTTTCTTTCTCTGAATGGGTATGGTTTTCAATGAGTTTTTTATTGTTGTCGCTACGGTTATTTCGAGTAACCGACGATTTTTGCACTTCAGCTGCTGTTGACGACGATAGCGGTGCTGTTTTTGATGATATTTGTTTTTCATTTCTACATTCTGCTTCTTTGCAATTCGTTTTCTTTTTCTTTTTTGTTGTTTTTCTTATTTTATTTTCTTCATTAAGTGTTTTTTTAATGTCGTTATTTGATAATAATTCTGCCGACGACGAACACGACGTTGCAGAAGCCGAAGACAATGACGAAAAAGACGACGAGGACGACGACGACGACGACGACGAAGACGATGAATTTTCAGATTCTGATTCTGATGAGCACGAACTGGTATCAGTATTTTCTGCTGAAGATTGCATCGTACGAATCCATTTATCAAACTCTGTTTTTGAAAAATTTTGTTTCGCATTTTCAGCAAAGTAATCGTCGTCGTTTATGCTATTAAAATACCTCGGTTTTTCCTGTTGCGAAGATATTTGCTGTGCGTTTCTTTTGTTTATAGCAATATCTTTGTCAAGATTATTCGCAATTGTCGCAAGAAGTAACGTTTCATCGTCACTGTTATAATCGGTAATGCAATCATCGCTAAATAACTGTTTATCATCGATTCTGTGTATATTTTGTCCTTTTTTATTTTTATAATTGACACATGGTGTATTGCTGAACTCAGCTTCGCATTCGTCGAGGTCAGTGTCGTCGTGTCGAACATCGTTGTCGAACGATAAGCATGTTTTTTGTTGAATTTTACGAAGCTTTTGCAGTGCATTTTGAACATGTTTACGCTTTACTCGACTACAGCTTTCGTCTCTTTGCACAATTCGTTGAATTTCAGGATCATTTTCAAAAATGTACTTTAGTTCAGGCAACGATGCATTAGCATTAGCAAAAGCTCTCGAAAATTTTGCGAATATATTTTCGCACATTGAGTAGTTCATGAGTTTGACACATTAATTGTGCCTTGTGACGAAGTCTTTTACGACAACTCAAAGTGAATAAAAACCATCGGCTATATTTCGACGTTGACTCGTTTTAAAGATGTTTTTTGAAAAATTGGTACAACGCTTACATGTCGCGAAGTATTTTTTCGCTCACTTAAATTGATGTTGTCAGAGGAAATTTCATTTAATGCATCAAACTTTGAACCTTCAATGTTCACGCTTACAGATTGTTTCACTGCTAGATCTGTATTGGCTTCTATCTTCGTGTTTTCGTTTGATGTAGTCCACCATGCGCCTAAAATTCTTTTTCGTACACAGTATTTTCTGTTTAAGATTATATTTGTATTTTGGCGTTTCTTACTCGTATTGTCGACAATTAAAAATCTTTTTCGCCTTAAAGAATCATCATTTTTATTTTCTTTTGTTGCATAGTTGTTTCTGATCGTAGCAACACAGAACAGTTTATCTCGCTGCAATTTGTTTGATCTATTTTTCTCGTTTGTCGCTATTTCATTATTGTCATCATCGTCATCAATATCATCAATATCGTCATCGTTGTCATCGTTATCATCATTATCATTCTCATTGTCGTCGGCTTTAACATCATCAGCTATTCTATTTCGATTGTGGTCGCTAAAATTGTCACCTGTGTTTACATTATTTTGCGTTTTGACTTTTGAATTTTTGCATGGAGAAAAGAATGCTAAATTATCGAAATGGTACTCAACATTGTGCAATGCATTTGCTTCGTTCGAGAAAATGTGTAACATAGTTTGTTCTATTTCATTTTTTAAATAAAGCTCGCTTATTATCCTGTTAAACGATGAATAATTAAAAGCATTACTTTGCTCGAGAGCCGTAATAGCGACCACACGCGTTAAATTTTCCTTAACGTGTTCTTCACTGTTTTGCGAACTTGAGCCTTCTGATTTTGCATTTTTTTGAAACAACACATTTTCAATAAAATTTGGAAGTCGCAATTCACGTCCATCCCGCGCATTTCGTAAGCCTGTTCTTGAAGTGTTCAACGTTTTACTATACATATGAATATTTTGTTTAGCAAAAATATTCGCAAAGCTATACGCAGTGTGATCAACGTGATCTACGTTCTGTTGTATATGTTTGCGCGAATCGATTATTCTACTGCCTACAGTATACACTATTGGCAAGCAGGCATTCGCAGATAATGGTGCATTGACGAGAACACTTTGTTGCGTTTGCTGTTGTTGTTGCGCGGATTGTTTCGATGTAGAGAACGCGGAAAATTTATTAGTAAATATCGGAATCCATGCTGAGGCGACATCGCAACTGCACCCAATATCAGTTTCGAAAAAGTTGTTGTCATGAAAAAATTGTTCACCGTCGTAAGCGAAATGCCATTTACACGGAAGCGGGACGCACGTATTAATCTTTGTTGCTAAAGCTAACGCAATATCTTGCGAGTAGCCGACTTGAGTTAATTCTTCGTAGTTATCGTACGTTTTACAATAGCCAATCGGGCAATCGCAATCTTCAATTTTTTGCGCTTTTTCAGGTAAAACATTATTTTTTCGCGATGGAAATCCAACGCACGGTGAGCTCGCAAATGCTGTCGTTGAATGTTCTAACGAATTTTTTTCTAATCCAAATTGCGCTATACTCGCCTCAACACGTTGCATTTTATTTGCTTCAAATAAACAAAATTCAGTCTACGCTCACAACGTGATTTTATTTTTGGGAAAAAATTTTACACAATAAATTCTTTTCAATTTGTTTTTTCAATTTAATTTTTTCAGTTTGTGCTATCCAAACTGCCTTGCAAAATTTCTCTCGTTATACGCTGCCGCAGGTGTGTGGAAATGTTGATTCTGAATTGGTGCACTAAAATGATTTAAAGCCTGATTTTGATTTCTGTTTGATCGCTGTTGATGTATTTGCATCTGCATGTGCTGCTGCTGCTGCTGCTGCTGCTGCTGCGAATTTGATTTCAAATACGCACTAACATCATCAACGTTTTTATGATTTACTGGTCGTTGTTGACGTGTAAATTTGTTATTCGTTTCAAAAGCTTGCATGTTGTTGGACTGCTGCACATTCGCGCCGTCATTAAAAATTACATTTTTTGGCGGATGAGAAAGTTCGTATTGTCGATTAAAATAATTTTTATTCACATAAGAGTTAGCGTGTCTTTTCGGATAATTTTCTTGATATCTATTATTGCCATTATATGTTTCACTTCGCCCATTAAAAGAATCGAAATCTTTTTGAGCTGATTTTTCGCTTAAACTTCCACTGTTTTTACGTTGTTCGGCGTTATCTTTTGTGTTTTCCTCAACAAAATGACTTTTTGCGGACAACGATGATAGTGCGCTTTTCGACGGCAATGGCAACGATGAAGAAAACGGTGTTAAATTAGTGCTCGAAAATTGATTTTTATGATTCGCAGCATTTGAATTTGAAATTGCACTGTAATGATGACGAACCATTCGTTGAAAATTTTGAAAAGTTATATTCAACGGACAAACACAATACTTATAATTTAAGTCCACGTGTAGATTTTTTACTAAAAAGAAAAATGTGTTTCCATTGCGAACATTTCCATGTTCTTTTTCGCTTTTTGCGTTATCGTTATGCGTATTCTCGCTTCGAACATTTTTGCCTTCGTTCAAACTTCGTTGTACAGCTTTATCTACATGTTTTACAAAGTACTCTTCAAAATCAAAAATTTCAGTGTGATTAAGCGATATTTCTTCGTAGAGTTTAACGTGACCAGTTACGTCAAACGAAAGATCAGTTCGCGGTTTACAGCGTTCTGCATTTTTGTTTTCCGTGTCTACATCGTTCACAAAATCTGCGTCATTTTGAGACAAAGCGTCATTTGTGTTCACTGGAAACGGATATTCTTTAATTTCGATAAATGAATTATGATTCTCGTTTCGTTGTTTAGCATTTACACAACGAATTTTACAAAGATCAACAAAAAATCGCTGCGGAGGTGAAATTTTTGCATGCGAAGCAGAAAAATCTGAATAACCGTAGATGGAAGAAAATCCGGCAATTCTGAGATCATGAAAGAATCGATAAATTTTAAAATGCGGATGTCGATATATGGTCAAAATATCGCGAAGAAATACCACTGTATCGCGATCAATTTTTTGAAATTCAACTTTATCGTTTTCTTCGAGTAGCAATTGCTGTTGTTTTACTGTAACATCGTTTAATTTATGTTTACAATCATCAATTTGCTCGCGCTTTTTGCGTTCAGTTTCATTATATGCTCGACGACATTCGCTCGCTGTCGTTCGAATCAAGCGCGTTTCATTGTTACATCTCGCTAATGCTTCATTGCTAGAAGTATTCGAATTTGCACAGCTTTGAAATTTTATCTCGCACGATGAATGCAATTTGTTGCTATCAAGGAATTTATGTTCAAAATTTTTTCGCGCATTTCTCTCTTCGGTTAACAATTTGCCGCATTCTTTTGATTTCAAATTTTTCAAATTTAAATTTTTTTCGCAGTCGTTGAAATATTTATAATTTCTCGTTGTGTTCGATTTTGATTCCTCTAAAAGCTTTGTTACATTTTCTTTCGAACTTACTTCGAATTGATGTTTTTGCCTACATGTTTTTAATTGTTTATCTAAAGACTCAATTTGCAAAGACATATCGTTTAATTTTCTTTGCAATGCTTTTATATTTTGCATAAGTGCTGTTGCGTTTCTGTCTGCAAAAAATTGTTCCTTATTCACGTACATTGAACATTGGCAAAGAGATGGTATACGCGATCGATCGCAATCATTTTCGTCAGTAAAGTGATTAACGAAATGCTCGAGAGAAATCGTTTGAGGCTGCGTGAAATTCAGATACACTGAACACTGTTGCAATAAATCGACAGCGTTTTGTCTTCGCCAATCAATGTCACTGCTGTCCACAACTGCTTGAGTATATAATCGATTTGAACAAAAATAAGTGTTTGCGAAATCATTACACTGCTGATAGTAATCAGAGTTTTTGCTATTTTCGCTAACATCATCGCGAAAAATTGCAAAAAGGCATGATGGTGGATGTTGAAGATACGTAGTGTCAATATTTGCATTTTCACCGACGCCTAATGATTTACTTCGTGTTTTTCGTGATGAACTTTTATTAAAAACTCGACTTCGAATCGGCCGATTTTTCGATGAAATGTTGATACTTTTGTTATTATTTTCATTAATACTTTGCACGCTGTTATCGACGCTTTCAACCTGTTTTGAGCGATGCACTAATTTCAAATTTTCTTCGTTTATTTTAAAACGATGCACTTTATTTGCGTCTGTGATCAACAGTAATATACAGTGAGCAACATACAAACAAATGGCGTAATTGCTCCACGTTTGAAACATTTTATCAGAAAAACTTTAAGATTTGTTTTTTAAAATCGTTTTTTTTCCTTGGATTAAGATGATACTGGATGCAAAGCTGTTTTGTGTGCAGCAGGTGCGAAGGTTCTTTTTGCATTTGCTGTTAGATTTCGTGTTACACGATTAAATTGCAAAGACCACTTTGGATCAACGAAATGAACTAAGTCGCGACATTGCTTCAATACTTCTGGCGTCAAATTATTTTTTTGACGATACTTTTCACTTTTTTCGCCGAGTTTAAACGCAATAAAAGAAAAAATTGCAATTATGCAAAAAAATATTATGTATCGAAGAAATTCTTTTAACATTTTTAATTGCATATTTTTTTTGCATTTTATGAAATTACTTTATCGAAAGACTGCTAATTATTTTGCGAAAAAATGAGAAAAACATGATTTTTGTTGAAAATTGCACAAACCATCGTACGCTTTTACGAATTTTGTTATTGGCTTCGACATGAGATACGGCTGAAAATTATGAAAATATGTGCTTATACTATAGTAACTTTTATCGTAATGCTTATTCTCGTTATCAAAATTACTTTTGAAAATGCGAACATTGCTGTTGACTTGTGCGTGAAATGAGTGAATAAATTCATGCCATTTTTGTGAATTTTGCAGTTTAAGCAAAAGCGCTATGCCTCGATGCAGTGTTTCGTCGTGACGAAAAAGAAGCACATCGTTTGTACACAGCGAACATGGTAATTGTAACATCGGGATCGTAACGACTGACATGATAAAAGAAAATAATACTTTCGACTTTTTCTCGAACAATTCGTCACGCGCTATTTTAACATTCGCCACTAATGCAAAAATTTGATGTATCCAAAACCAGTAATGAATGCGCCAATCATCGAAATATATATCTGTATCGTTGTTGTATTGTTTCCATGTTAACAAAGAAATAAAATTTAATTTATTGTTGCTGCAGCTGTTTTCATCATTATCGTTGTCCGTATTTATTGTGTTTTCGAAAGTGTTGATTTTACAATTTAAGTAGTTTGCGAACGCAACGAATGCCGCTTTACTTTCATTGTCGCAAATAAAATAGTTTAGAAATGGTGCACCGTGCAAAACTTCGGCACCATTCGAAACGTTATCAATATATCGCTGCACGCATCGAGTGCAAATTCGAACAGTATGCGATTTTTGTCCATTAGGTAAAATTTGGTAATCGCTTAAAATATATGTGATTACGCTAGACACACCGTTGAGAAATTTATTTATCCAGAAAACACTTCGTATTTTTTTCTCTTTTCCACTTAACAATGTTTTGTTTTCAAGCAAAGATCGCATCGTTTGTCGCTGCAATTTGTCGTTCACGGAAAATTCGTCAAAAAACTGTTTATACATTTTTCGCGTCTGTATGCAATCGTGTAAGAAATACATGAAAACATATTGAGCACAAGTTAGCAAATACGAAGGCAAGCATTTGATGTTCGAGAAGTCTGTAAACTGTTCATTGATTTTATAGTAATTTTCAGGCACAAAAATTCGCGCGCTTTGTTTTATGTCATTCAACGTATAAAGTTTTTCGCCAAAATCCATAACGAAATATTTTGTGATAAAGTAGTTAGAAAAGTGAAATTAGTGCAAAAATGAATGATAACGCCAAAAATATCGACGAAAATATAGTTCTGTCTGATAGCGTTAATAATTTTTTTAGAGAGAAATTTTTTTCGAATTTCCCATCGAAGCAATGTAACATGGAGCCACAGTCGAAAGCGATCGCGTTTATAAGAAAACGGAACAAATTCAATAATGAAATTTTATCGAACGCAGCAGCGAAAACAACACCTGCTGTGCCCGTGTTCTCCAACTTTAAACGATTGCATCAAGAAGTAAATTTTCCTGATTTTTCGTCCGATGCAATAAACGCAATATGGCAAGAGGTAGAAAACTCGCTGAGCAGCAAAAGACAAGTAAACATCAATGATTGTAAGTTTCTTTCACGGATATTTCCACCTGACGTAAAAGCTGGCAATCACGCGCTTTTTAATTTCGAACTTGAAATTCAAATATTTCTACAGCAACCGTATTGCGTGAAAAATTTCTTTCATTTTCGACAATCGTTAAACAAATTTTTCGGTTTAAACAATACTGATCTACAATATCATACGTTCACTGTGGAGTACTCAAAAAAATTAGTTTCCAATAATAGCGAAAAGCTAAATGCGGAGGAACATTTATCCACGTGTGATGCGGCATCATCAACGGCAACATCGTTCTCGCCTCAAAACAATGAGTCTTTACGCGCGAACACAGACCACACAGAGCAAAGAGCAAGAGTCATAATGCAGCGAATTCATTACACAATGGAAAACGGATTGCACGTAAACTACAAAGAAAAGATTGATAAACGATTGTTTTTTGCGGAGAAGTATGGTTCAAAAAAATTTCATCTTGGTAAACTTGTGTTAAGCGCAGAGTCAAAGTTTTACAGTATACGCGATCACTGGAATCAATTTTCGCAAACACAACGAAACGAGATTCTCGAAACCATCAGCGGAAAATACGCTTCGCATCCATTCAGTCGTTTCGTGCATCCAAAAGATGCTCGATGTTCGTTGACTTATCGCGAATCCAATTGCAGCGATAAGCCAGTTATTTTTATCGAATACGAACTATCGTGTGCAAACAGTCATCATAGTAGCGAAATGTCGACTTCAAAAATATCAATGTGTTCAACTGGAAACGATACTGAAACTGTAAGCGAAATTGAGAAAAATTGTCTAAAATTAACACACGACTGTGAATCATTGAACTGCTTTTACGATTTTGCAAAGATAGATGAAATGATAGATGCGGTGACTTTTGCGTTCCGTGAGTCATCTCAATTTGTTAATAATATCAGTGTGAATGATGGTGAAACATTTATTTGGCATATTTCGCCGAAAAAATTTAATATTGATGCGTATTTACTTCAATCATCAATGCATCGCCCGCGCGTATTTAATCCGTGGTCAATGCAAGCATCGCATAATTTACGCAACGATATTTGCATGTTAAACGACAAAGTAACGCAGAATGTATTCAATCTTTTAGACAGTGAGAAAAAGAATAACGATTATAACGACGACGTTGTTTTAAATGGTAGTGTTAACGATAGCGATAATTTTGAAAAAAATGATCATGAAGCGATCATTAGCAGCGATCGTCGACAAGAAAATACACACGCGGATCACCACGATTATGAAAATAACAAAAGCAGATCATTTTCTAATGTGAAAATAGAGCGTAATCGTGATCATTTTGAAACAGAATTTGCACCTAGATTAGAAAAATTAGAATTTCAAGAAGAGAAACAGCATATTTGTAATTTTACGAATTGTTGGGCTTTTAAATGGAACGGTGAACAGCGTTTGATGTACGTTACGAAAAAAATTGCAAAGAATTTTAAGCACACAATTAAACAAGCTCGAATGAAAAGCACTGAAATCAGAAGCTGCTTTTCATTTGAATTTCACATGCACCCAAGTCATTGTGAAATTGGCGCGTGTTTCGACGACACATTTACACATCGCAGTGATCATATTATGAACGCTAACATTAACGAAGCTGTTTTAAATCAGAAGCTAAATTTTCTTATGAACACAATAATTATTGTTGAATTTATCGCAAAATACCGATGCATAATAATCGTCGACATTATTGTGCCGTGCTTAAAAGACAAATATTTTACATTGTTACGACGATACGAATTATTGAATTACATATTCAATGGTCACTGTTTAAATCGGTTAAACAAGAAATATTTCGTAGCGAAACACGCAAATTTATGTTTACAGAAATGGTTTCAATTTCCAATAGATGAAACAAAATATTTTCAAATGGATGTGTTTTCAATTCTATCTTTGCAAATAACAGATAGAAAAAATTCTGAAAATGAAAATTGCTGTAACGAATGCGAGATCAACACTAAAACGTTGGAATCACTTAAACATTACTTTGTTGATGGAATTTTAATATATAGTAGCTGTTTGGATGTAGTATTCAAAATAAAATCCATTCAAACAGTTGATTTGTTTTGCGATAAAAATTTTCGACTTCTCGAAGCAAATCAAACAGAAATAGCAAAATTTGTGATAAACCGTGGCGTTCCCAGCAGTCGCGAATTGCAAAAATTAAAAAATTTCGTTGTCGAGTTTGAAATAAAGATGCAAATGGCAAGTAATAATTCGTTTGATTTGGTAAAAAACGATGACAACAACAGCAATGTCAACAACACTGCAATAAAAAGCTTTGCATTGGAAAGCAAAACATTTGATATTGTAGAAAATACAGAAAGTCGACGTAAAAAAAGAAAAATAAGCAAAAAGAACGCAAACGAAAGACAAGTTTTTGTTTTAAAATACCTTCGCACTCGTTTTGATAAACACATACCGAATAGTTGGATTGAAATCAATGAAATCGTAAATTTAATGAAAGATTGAAATAAACAATGTCGTCGATGTATAATGGTATTATTGAAGCTATTTTAGCTACGGCTCAAGCGCAAAACACAAAGAATTTTCTCAATATTTATCAAGTTGAAGCTTTGCCTTTGAATATCATTGATATTGACATCAAAGCACCGAATGCGAAATCTATCGCATGGTACCCGACGCATGATTTTCTCGATAATTATGCTCAAAATTTTAACAAAAATTCACAATACTTTGCTTTTCAATTGGGTATCGATCGAGAACAAACGGATAGCTCGTCAAGTGATGACGACAAAAACGCACAGCAAACGACGTCAATAAAAAGAAGCAAACGGCAAGAAAAATTACATAACAGTAGCGAACTAAGAACGAAAATCAAAATGAAGAATGCGAAATAATTTGACATTGCAATGATAATGATGGTAAGATTTAATGATAATTTTTGCAATCAGACAACTGAAAATGAGAAACATTGTAATTTGGAAAGAAAATTATCGTTTGCCGAATTTCTTTGATTTAAAAGAAAATCGCAAAGGAAATCCTGCATTGCATTTTAAATTTGCAAGAGGTGATGATGGTGATGTTAATGATGATAATGTTTCCGTCAACGATGATGCTTCGTTTAATGTGTTTTGCTTCGAACTATTGTTTTCAATAACTTTTTCAATGATTGTTGTTTCAATAGTTTCGGGCAAAATTGTAAGCGGCGCTTTTGCTTTCATAACATTATTAATAATTTTTTTATGCTTGTTAATTGATGTTTTCCGTAATTTCTTTGTGATGGATCTTCTTGCATGATTTCTTTTCGATAAATTTATGTCATTACAGCTTTCATTATTGTCAAAACTGTATTCATCAATAGAACTGTCTTTAGCAAAATTAATAAAATTTTTCATAACCGGATTTTTGTCATATTTTTCTTGTTCTAGCTGGCATTTGCTTACTTTTTTCGGGCTCGAATTTTCTTCTTGTTCAGAGCCAATATTTTTGTTAATAATATCGTTTAAAAAATTAGACGTTAGTTTATTAAACGTCACGAACTTATCGCTGGAAATGCTTTCAAATGTATCCATACTGTCATTCATTTTTTCGCTCACTTCTTTTAACAGCGTATTTATGTCATTATTTAGCGTGTCCGTACTTAATGGTATAACGCAAGTTTCAAAATCGATCAACTCTGCTGCAACATTTTCAGCAAATGCATTACTTTCAGCTGTTTGCGCTAAACATTCTTGATCTTCATTTTGCATTGGCATATATATCGACTGAACAGCTTTTTCAAGAATGCTCTCACTTGTGCAACTCGGAATTTGGTTTTCGATATTCTCACAATTCTCAATATTACGGCAATCATCGTCGTTGTCACTTGATTCCGATAAAAATGTCGTTGTTGCTACAACACGCTTGCCTGTCGTTCCATGTTGTTCATGATCTCTCGTGTAATGAAAACATTGCTCGATTTCGGTATTATAAAACGATTTATCATTATTTTCGTCAGTTACTTTCAACGCTTCCGCTGTTTTCTCTTTTTCTTGTAAATTAATTACGTAAGTAGATTTAATCAAGTTGTTTTCGCATTGAGGTACATTTTCAACAACTTCGATGAAGTTATTTAAGTGCTCAACAGCTGTGTGCTGAAGAATATTGTTCGCAAAATAGTTGAAAAATGCGTCAACATAACGTGCTTGAAACGAAACGAAATTTGTATGATTTGCTGCTGTTGATATTTCTTTGCTAAAAGTTTCTTTTGCAATTGCAGCTTTTGTGTTCACTTTGTTTCGATAGAAGAATATGTTGCTTTCGCTAGTTTTTGCATTATTTTTAATCACTAACTCGTGAAAGCATTCCATTCGATCTTTTTCATCTCTTTCGCACAAACGATCGTCGCAGTTTAATTTCGCATACGGAAAAATTTGATAATTACTGCATAATTTGTGAAATCCGTAACAGAAATTGTTCGATTTTCGTCTACGCGAGCCACGATTACATTTCTCGGTTGGCTGCGCATTCGAGCACGACGATTTATAATGTAAATGTTTTTGAAAATGATTCAATAGAAACACATCAATTAGACTTGCATTTGAATGACAGTTTTGCGCATCAAATGTTCCATAAATATGTTTGTTGCTGCAGTTTTCTAGCAAGCAATGCATACATATAATCGATACTAACTTAACTTGAGGAAAAATATGCGAAAGCACTGATTCCCAAGATTGACAAACAATTATTTTTGCGTTCAATTTTCGATCTTTCACGGGTTTCAGCTTTTTATGTTTTCCGTCTTTTTCGTTATTTAAATTATTTTCGTTTTCTTCTTCGTTATCTTCTTCGACGTCGTTGTTGCTATCGCTATCGTCACCGTCACCGTCATTGTCACCATTGTAGATTTCTTCAGAATTTTCAATGTTATTAGTATCATCACGAGAGTTATGTGCTGCTGCAGATGTGATCTTTTTCAATTTTTTCCTAGCATTGTCCACATTTTCTTTCTCTCGATCATTTTGCGCGCATTCACTGTGCGATAATCGAATTGTATGCGGTACTTGCGTTCCATTTGCATATATCAAACATTTTCGTTTACTTGTTTTGCGTGAACAAACACTTCCAACCCATAAAGTTGCGCTCATTGAGCTTGCGTCTACCGTAATGAATGAACCGCAAAATGGCAAATTGTCGATTCTTGCTATGCGTTCTAAAATTATCTGCGGATCCAAAGTGCTTTCGTCTAACACTAAACCAAAACCGAACATAAGAGTAAAATTAAACGCAAAACTCGACGGGGAGAAAATAACGTTCATTAAACTTCGCATATAGCGATTTCTGAATAAAGGAGAAATGTTATCGAAAACGATTTTTGATTCGGTTTCAAAATGATCTAACTCCTTGCACATCGAAATATAAACGTTTTTCTCGACGCTTACAATATCAGCAATATCGTACAATGGCGGAATAAAAACTGTTCGATTATCTTCAAATATTGAGAACGTGCTGATAGTTGAAAGAAAAAATTGTTCCATTGCAAATTGATCAACAAGTTTTGCCAACTCGTGAAGATTCGTAATGTTCAATAAAGTTTTTCTTATTTCATCGATAAGATTTTCGTTTCTTAAATATAGTTGATGATAACTACAAAACTTTTCATTTATCTCGTATTGATAATTTTTTCCATGTTCAAATGTGGAAACTTTTCGTCGTTTTGCAGCCATTTTAATACATTTCTGCGCAGTTGGCCATCGCTTACCTATTTTATTCAAATTATCCATTTTCGTTGCAACTGCATTCTTTGTTGCTGCTAATTCATTTTCAATTTCATCGTAAACACCGTTTATAGTTGTCGACGACGTTGCACTACATTGGAAATTAGAATTCGGCTCAGCGTTAACTTCGCATACAAGAACTGGTTTAACTTCAAGAAAAGAGATTGCGGTGAACATTTTGTTTCACAATAGTTTTATTTTCCACAATTCATAGAGAATTTAGTTAATAGTCAAATAACAAGAGAAAATTCTTCATTCACAGTAACATTTAAAACGAAAACCACGAAACATGAGGGCGAAAATATTGTTGTAACGTTCAACGATGATCACAACGAAACCATTTCTCGATAACTGACAACATTCAACGTGTGCGACTTTTATTTCAGCATACAATTGAAGGCGTATCCAAATTTCGACAACGAATCCAGTGTTCATTCCAATGATTATAAATCTAAAAATAATTTCGATACTGCGTAGCCGCAAAACGTCAGTTACTTTCATCAAAGCAACATCGATCATGAGAGTTATCGCATACCAGTATTGCAAATGCGAACATAAGCAACAAGAGACGAGAGATCCCACGCAATGCGAAAAGTTTTAAGTAAAGAAAAGTTTTCGCATGCATTCATAACAGCAATATGCATTGCAAATTAGCGAGAAAAACAGCTGCGTATCGGAACTATGCCGTTGGTACGCAGAACTCGCGTTTCTCTGAAGCTGAAGTGACCTCTCATTTCGTTGAGCAATTCACATGAATACAAAGCGCGTACTGGCTAGCAATCACGATGTCATTTCTACATGATGAAAATAATTATTAACCCAAGATTTTGGAACGCGTTATCGAAAAGTAATAATCATGTATAGAATATTGCAAAAACATTTCATTTTCGTCGTTTTCAATTGCTGTTGTTTTGCACAGTACAATACACTGTTTTCAATTTTTGCAGATCGAATGCAAACTGAAGCGATAAGACACGAGAGATTCCACGCTTTGCGAGAAAACAATTCCGTAAAGAAATTCGTTTTTCACTTGCAGCGATCACAGCTACTTGGGTTGCGTACTTGCGAGAAATTTAGCGGCGAGTCGGAACTGTGCCATCAGCGCGCAGACCTCGCGTTCCTCCCGAGCTGAAGTGATCTCTCATTTCGTCGAGCTGTTTGCAAGACTGCAAAAATTTTGAATACGGTGTATTGAATTAGTACGCAAAACAAGAAACAAAATGAAAGCAACAGCGAAGAATGCAACGAAACGCATTCGGAAAGCGAACAACTGCGAATGAATCACGAACATCGCGAACGCGCTGCTTTTATACTCCAACCGCTGTTACCATAGAGATGAATAGAATTTTCCAGAAGAATCTATTTTTAGAAATATATAGATTAGTTTTATATACTGTTTTCGTTATTATACTTACTCAGTGTTGTTTCCTTGGATCCAGTTTTACAACGCAAAGTGGATTCTTTTTGAGCGAAAAACAAAAGAATTACGAATGCGACCATAATTCTACATTTAAACGGCTACAATAAGTTATTCGTTCGCGAATGCATTTTATTCGCGTAGTTTTCATTCGTTTTTGTTTCGCGTATTTCAATACACTGTTTTCGATTTTTGCAGATCAAATGCAAACTGAAGCAATAAGACACGAGAGATCCCACGCTTTGCGAGAAAACAATTCCGTAAAGAAATTCGTTTTCTCACTTGCAGCGATCACAGCTACTTGGGTTGCGTACTTGCGAGAAATTTAGCGGCGAGTCGGAACTGTGCCATCAGC
>JBANCZ010000375.1:0-38883 GCA_037040025.1 Sphaerogastrella javana
CACTCTAATTGAAAACCATGCAATTCTGACTTAGAGTTTCTTCGATTTCTACCTAACTGAAATACACAGAGTTACACGCTAATTGAAATACACAGAGTTACACGCTAATTGAAATACACAGAGTTACACTCTCATAGAAAAACAGCAAAGAGCAAAAATTGAAAATAATTTTTTGAATCGTCTTTCTGAAAAACATACCATCTCATAGACTTAAGAGAAAAGAAACTTCAGCCTAATTGACTTTCAATTGAGAGAAACATGCTGTCTAATTTATTTTTAATATAAATAAATCTGCACTCTTATTGAATCCCATGCAATTCTGACTTAGACGTTCTCTGATTTCCGTCTTACTAAAATGCCCACGTTCACGGCCCTTTTGAAGATCCGTGAAGAGAAAATTGGTGGAATTACGCCACCACTTCAAAACCGCAGCACACGGTAAAACCTGAATTCAAAATGTGCGCGTCTAACATGTTTCGATATTTTCGTAGCGCTTTGAAAGGGACGTTTTACGCCACCACTTCATAACTGCAGCATACGATAAAACCTGAATTCAAAATGTGCGCGTCTAACATGTTTCGATATTTTCGAAGCGCTTTGAAAGGGACGTTTTACGCCACCACTTCATAACCGCAGCATACGATCAGACTTGAATTCAAAATGCGCGCGTCTTACACGCCTGATATTTTCGAAGAGTGTACAAAGAGTCGTTTTACGCCACCACTTCAATACTGCAGCATGCGATAAGACGGAAATTTAAAATACGCGCGTCTAACGTGTGCATGAAATTGTAAATTGTCAAAGCTGCACACAGTCTCCACTCTGGTGAATAGCATGTGCAATGACTTGTGATATTCTGTGTGCGAATCAGCCTATTGAAATACACTTTTACATTCTTCCACCCGGCAACTTTGAACATTAGCACGGAGCGCATACTGAATATCGAGAATTACTGCTTCGGTTTGAAGTTACTCAGCTGCAATCAGCTTCGGAATTCGCCGTTCTGTTCCGTTTCTGAACGTTAATTTGAATACGAATGAATTAGTCATGATTATTATTAGTAGAATGAAACAGTCAGATTTTAACTAGCGCTCGCAGCAGCAGCAGCAGCAGCGGCAGCAGAACTTTTAATTAAGGTTTATGCAATCAGGAAATTACATTGTTTTTACATTGTTGCATTTTGCAATTGAAAGCATTTTACGCCTCTACTTCATAAATGCGTCCGCAGATGTCGAGGAGTCGAGCTTCCTTCGAGTCATCTCTTTTTAACTTTCGAGTCCACGCTATACACTGCACACCGTCACTGTTTAGCATATAATTCGCAATCCGCCACAGTCTATTTTCTCGGTTTTAGCTTTCGTGCCCATCTTTCCCAAGCTTTTCGCTTTCGACATAAACATGTGTGTGTGAAAACAAGCTACCGCATTTCCGCCTTCCAACCGACAGCTAGCAAACCACCGAGTACTCTGCTATGCGTGATCGTGATGCCGCAAAAGCAAGTGCAATTCTGAGCAGCTCTTATGCACATAGTTTGTGATCTGCAATTGTGAAGAGAGTTGCAATTGAGGGTTCCAATTGACAATGCGTGTTGCTCAATCCACTCTGAATACTCTGCTTTGCGTGATCGCGGTGCCCATGAAGCCGCCGTGATGCCGCGTAAGCAATGCAAAGCATCTGTGCTCGCTGCTCATTTGAAAGCTTTCGCTACATGGCTGCATGACATAAAAATGTGTGTGTGTGTGTGTGTGTGTGTGTGAAAACTGGCTACCGCATTTCCGCCTTCTAATTGACAGCTAGCAAACCACCGCTTTGTACTCTGCTTTGATGCATGATCGTGATGCAAGTGCAATTCTGAGCAGCTCTTATGCACAAAGTGTGTGATCTGCGGTTGTAAAAAGAAAATTGCCGAAGGTTCCAATTGACAATGCGTGTTGCTCAATGCTTGGTTGCAGCGGCCACAGCAGTTCTCGTTCTCGTGATTTTTCTTCAACCGTGGACGCGTGACATTTTCTGTTTTTACAATTCGAAGACCAACTGCACGCCAGCCGTATCGTCAAACATAACCGAATAACGCGTTTCGTGAAACACACACACACACACACACACACACACGCAGTTTGCAAAGAACACTGTGTCCGCATTAAACTCTGATCGCGCTCTGATCTACATTAAGGATCTACACGCTCTTTGTTTTCTCCGGCTCCGGCGGCATTTGCAACAGCAGCAGCAGCAGCGACAGCTCCTCGAATTGCAAATCGCACCACTATTACGACCGGCGAAAGGCCAATGAGAAAGGTAAAGTGATGTTTGAAAGCGCAGTCAAAGAACACTCCTTTGAGTGGCAGGCATAGCGACTGCAGCAGGACTTTGCGAAAAATGTGCAGCAGATCTGCTTCGTCTTCCGCTGTAACCTCAAACTCGAGACTCTTTGCAGGCGAACCACAAAATACAGTGAAAGTCTCGCGCGTTAAGCTGCACCCCGAAACAAGCTCGGGAACTCGTTTCAATATTCGCACCGCTGTTGAGCAGTCAACTGCAGCAGCAGCAGCAGCAGCAGCACCAGCGCAACGCAACATCTCATCACCCGGTGCAGCGCCGAATTTCCTGTCTCGAACCGCTTCTTTGCAGGCTTTAACAGCGAGTGGAAAGAAGCGATGGTACTCTGCCTGTACTTCCGCAGAAAGCTGGGCAAACGCTTCATTCGGAAAGGCTCGAATGCTGTAGCCAGTGTCCGCAGAATCGCTGCCTTTTAGAAAGGCGTATGCTTGGCCAACAACGAAGTCAGGCAGCTGTATTCTGTATTGGCGCACGCACTCATCGTTCTGCTCGTTGTCATGCTTCTCTCTTGTTTTCTCACCACCACCTCCATCGCCACTCTTTTTGGTCATTAATTGTGTGAAAAAGCTTCGCAGCCTGCTCACCATCATTGTCGTCGCGCGCGCAAAGCTTCTCTCGCTGTCTCTTTGCTTTGCTTTGCTTTGGTTTGCTTTTTATTCTCGCTCGCGAATTCTGTCATGTTTCTGTTTAATGATTTTGAATTATTTAAATGGAGCAGGTTGCTCGAAATTATTTCTATTGTGGTGCGCTGGTAAAAACGATCATGAGCTGCGCTGAAAAGCTTTTCGCCAGGATCCTGAAAGACAGCGACAGCGCAACCGACGCCGCCGCCGCACCTTTCCTGGTAGGCGAAGCGTATGGCTTTCTCGACGGTTTCAACTCGCCGGAAGCAGGCTACGCTGTGACACCGTTTCCAGATGAAGACTTTGCGCAACTGCCTGCCGAAACACGCCGAGAGTTCGCGCGGTTTCATCCGCTAGCCACAGCTGCTTGCAACGAAGCCTACGAGATGCATGCACAAAGACAATCCACAGCTGAAGAAGCGGCAGCTGGACGAAGCAATGTGGACGAAGCAAAAGCGTTACGCAAACTGCGACGCTTTTCCTCACTGTTTCCGTACTGCGAGCTGTTGGACGAGACAAGAACGCGGTTCAACAACGCACAAGCAGCAAGCTTGGAATTTTCGCTGCAAGCTTCTGACGACGAAGACCTGCTCGAGAAGTTTCGGTTCATCCTGCTGCAAGCGCTTCGGCTCCCTTTCCAGGGCCTGCTTTTCGACTGCGCTCAAAGGCGATACTTTATGTTTCTCATTGGCAACCAGGCATCACAGACCACAATTGTAGCGCGCTTCAACGTGCGTAAGCCGTGCTACACTGATCTGTAATTCGTGCGCGCCCGCGATGGCACACGAAGCTCAATTAAAAAGATTTTTGTTTTTCGAAGTGGCCTTTTTTGTCCCCATTATGAGGGCGCGGGATACTTTTCCTCTCTTCTTTTCCGAGGTCGCTTTTGGGCTGACTATGAGGGCGCGGGATACTTTTCCGAAAAGAAGCGAGGAGGTCTCTCCTGGGCCGACTATGAGGGCGCGGGATACTTTTCCGCTCTGCTTTCTTCGGAGGTCTCTTTTGGGCCGACTATGAGGGCGCGGGATACTTTTCCTCTCTGCTTTCTTCGGAGGTCTATTTTGGGCCCACTATGAGGGCGCGGGATACTTTTTCGAAAGAAGAGAGGAGGTCTCTTCTGGGCCAACTATGAGGGCGCGGGATACGTTTCCTCTCTCTTCTTCGGAGGTCTCTTCTGGGCCGACTATAAGGGCGCGGGATACTTTTCCTCTCTTGTTTTCGGAGGTCTCTTCTGCGCCGACTATAATAGCGCGGGATACTTTTGCTCTCATTCGCGGTTTGCCGAGTCTCTATTCGGCCGTGTATAAGGGCGCGGGATACGTTTCCTCTTTTCGTTTTCGCGGAGGTCTATTTTGGGCTGTCTATGGGCATATATTTGGGATCCTTTCGCGATGGTTTCGTTCGGGCCCGTAATAACGGCGGTGCGGAATACATTGTTTTCTTTTGTTCGAAGCGCTTTATTTTGCTGTTGCTGCTTCAATGATCACTATAATATACACGTAATTTGCAAGTTCTGCAGGCAGGCATTGTCACAGTCAAATATCATCAGCTCGCTGCGTCTGAGAACCAAATGATCTAGCGGGCGACTCTTGTTTGACGCCTGCCGCTCTCTAACTGCAAGTGTCGTTGAGTTCAGCGGTAGTCCCTCGCAATCAACGTTGAAAATGTGTGTCTCTGACTGCACAGCTAAAGGCGTCACTACTGTTACAGATGCAGCAATTGCACGTGTAATTTTTGCGTTCCAAAGAAGCCGGTTGCCTCTCTTGCCTGCGTAGTGCAGTGCTGCAATGTCTTCTGACAATTGAGGCTTCACCGAGAAGTACGCTTTTCCTTGACGAAAAAGCAAGAGAGGAAGTTGCGTTGACGAAGTCACCACAATAACTGAGTCTTTGGCGTACTTTTTCATTGAATATGCATTGTCGTGTCGGTCTGCTGCATGCTCGACGTCTTCCATTTTAAGCCATTTTGCGTTGAACATCACGAATGTCGCATAACGGTTATTTGCGTACGCAATGGTAATTGCTAGTGCGCTGTTGTTCGCAATGTATATTGTTTTCGCCGCGGGCTCATTGAATGTAAACCACGGAGCAGTTGCGTCGTTTATACGAATTGTTTCCATTAAAACATGCTTGCTGTTTGGCGCGTCTTGCGTTACTTCTAGAACGTTGTCAAAATAATGCATGTATCCGTGCATTGTTGCGTTAAAGAAATAAAAGCGATCTGCTTTGCGCTCTGCTCTGCCCTGCGCTAACCAATCATTGCTCCAATATTTTGTCTTCGTTACTAGCTCCACTTTCAACGACAAGTTCTCAGGCACCGTGAGATGGTAGAGCGAAAATACTCGGTTATTCGAATGAATCCAGTAAACGCTTTTTTGTTTGCTGCGCGTCGGGCTGAAATCAAACATTGCTTGCGGTGGCAAGGCTTCCCGGCCGCAAAAATAGCTTTGCTTTCGCTGCTTGCTTCCATGCGATTTGGCAGCTGCTTTGATGCTTAGTTCCGGAGTTCCAATCAGGGACAAGCACGAAATGTTTACTTGGTCATAGAGCTCGCTGTTCGGCGAAGTGAACTGAAGATACTGTTCTCTTTTGTATTTAGCTGCGTTGTCGACTTGAAACAAAGCAGGCTGCTCTGACCTGGCTGCTCTTGTGTTCTGCAACGATTGACTCCATTTAACTTCACCATTTCTCGAAAAGTTAACAAACAAATACGACTTGTGTGGGTCTGCTTGGGCTTGCTGCCTTGTAAATAAACAATTCGTTAGCTGGATGTGAATAACGCAGGTGTTGTTTTGTATTGCTTGATATATAATTGTGGCGAATGGCGAGTTTTCCAAATCCCAGAACGTTGGCGTTTTACGTTGTCCGCGTGCAACTGTCGTGCTGTTTTTGGCTGCTGCTGCTGCTGCTGCGTTTGTAGAAACGCTTGCGAAAGCGAACAAAAGAAGCGTGCTCCATACAATTGCAGATGGCTTCATGGTTTTTAATATGTTTTACTTATTGTGTTGTCGCGTGCAATTCTAGTTTGCTCGTTTGCCGTCTTTTTACAGCAGCTTCCACAGCAGCAACACGACGAATTATTGCTATTTATTCTTAGTTCAATTGTTTTTATTGCATAAAAAGAAAATACAATTTGCGAGAGCTTTTAGCATTCCATCAAAATAAATATGCATTCTTGCTTGCATTGTGTGCATACTATTGTACGAGTTGTTCATGCATTTCTTCAGTACCCATATTTGCAGCAGCAGCATTTGCAGAGGCAGCAGTGTTGCTGGGGTTTATTTCTTCTTCTCCATTCTCCACAGTAAATTGGAGCAGACTGTACATTGGAAACTGCTGCGAACTGCTGCAGACTAAATGCGTCTGCAACTGGGCAACTGCTCTTTCCACTTTTTGCTCAGAATTCGCCATAGCTTCAATAGCCTGCGTCCCATTGCGCTTCGGAGCTCGCTTTAAATACGCATTGTCTCGAAACAACAGATTCGTTTTGTGAAGCTCCCTTACGTTCTGCTTAATTTCCTCGCGCGTAAATTTTAATTCTTTCTGTTTCTCCGGGATGCAGTAGTAAGGCGAGCAAATCAGCTCCCCATATGGAAAACTCTCTGCATTGTAGTGTGTTTGATGAAAACCATCGCAGTTGCGTGTCTGCTTGTTGTTGAAACTGCACGATGAAAATGCTGACTTCCAGACGTAGTGCTGCCTCAAGTGACTCGAGATGAATACAGCCAACAGTTGCTGAAAGTTTTCGCTCGGTACGATTTCGCTCCGAAAGCATGCATAATCACTGCATAAACTTGACAGCGAAGTCGATGAAGCTGAAGCTATCGAGCATGGCAAGCAAATAACAGAATATATTTTCGCATGCAGATATTCTATTACTTTTGCCCATGACGTAAAACTCTGATGCTGCGGCTGTTGCTGCTGGTGCTGCTGCTGCTGCGTTCGGTTTGCTGCTTCGAGCTCTTCCAGAATATGTAACCTTTGCGGAAACTTAAGCGATGCTGATCCAATGTAAAGAGTTCCATTTTTGCAAGAATCGAGAGCCAGAAATCCTTGTGAAATAGGCAGCAGGTCGGCAACTGTCTCAAGCATTCTTTTCTTGATAATTCCATCTCCGTCTTGTGCGAGCACCTTCCACAATAGTCTGTCGCACTTCACAACGCGGTAGCTGAATGTCGCGTCGTTACTGATGATTTGTGCAAACAACGATTTCGTGTACCTAATTTGTGAGCAAAATAAAGCATTAGTGAGCTTTCCACTGTCCACAACGTATATATATAAATATGTAAATGCTTTTACTTCTCCATGAGCTTGTTTTCAGGCTGCTCGTCCATATTTCTTGAGTATGTGGAACAAACAAAGTTGTTCCGAATGCCGTGTTCATTGACTTCAGCTAATTCGTACACAGCAGGAACGACGTCAGCTCCTTTTAGTTTGAATTGTGAAGCTTTTACTAGTATTACACGCAATTCCGAGCTCGAACAGTTGCTCAACATTTCGCAAAGGGAGCGATTTTCGACAAGCTTTCGCAGCTCTCCACATTCCTGATATTTTTCAACCAGCAACGAAATATAGTAGCTGTTTAGCCTGTAGCCTCTTAGGAATTCAGCTTTCTCAATAAACTTTTGCCATCGAGTTTTTGCCTTCGATTTCGACGAAGCCGTCGTGATCCCGCTTACTTGCGAAAACATTGCTGTCGAGTATGCTGCACACTACGAACACACCAACGTGCAATGAATACACACTGAGCATAAGCTGCGAGGCAATTACATGTATTCAGTTTAATGCGTTTACGCAGCAGTTGCGACGACGCACTAGGCACAGCGCTGCATTTGAACAGTTTAGACTATTAAGTTGAGAACGCAGTATTTGCAATGGTCCACAGCGTTCTGCTGTATTGCAATTGGGGCATGTTCTTTCGCGGTGAGAACAGCTTCTTGATGCGGTGTATGTCACAGGCACATGTGAATGTTTAAACTGTCAAAGCGTACTCGATTCGCATTGGGCTTTTTATTTGAGAGTAAGTTTGAGACGACCGCACACAGTGTTGTGGACTCGAAAGGTTCTCGAGAATGGTAAACAGCAGTCTCGACAGGCAGCAGTCGTGAATGCCAAAATGCAGTTGAGAAAGTGCGCTAATGCTAACTGTGCAAACTGTGTCAGAACTGTTTTAACAGAAAGAATTGACCGAGTAAAAAATAGTGAGAGAAGTGAGAACTTAAATGCTCCATTTTTATTTGGAAGAAAAAATGCATTCAGAAGCTACGCATAAATTTTTATGTTTTCGGTAAAGCACGGGTTGATTTCCGGATTCAAAAGCTGCGCAACTGTGGTCGCATATGCAGCCGCAGACGTTGAGGTTGCACTTCTTTGTGTCGCAGCAGCAGCAGCAGCAGCACTGCACCAGTACTCGTTCCCGGGGAAAGCGTTGTAGTCTGCGGCGAAGGTTGCTACAAAGAGGCAGGAACTTTGCGTAGGACGAGAATAAAGCGAAGGCTTTTTTCCCGCCATCAGCTTGAAGCGGTTCTGGTTTCGCAGCGTTACGTCTCGTGATGCGAAGGTGTCGCAACTTGCCGGGAAGTTCACGAAGGCAACAATTTTCACGCGTGGAGCTCGAACTGTGTTTGCTGCTGCCATGAACGACTGCATGAAAAACGTTTGTTGCTGGAGAAAAAGTTTCCACAATCCTAAACCAAATGCAGTGACCTGCAAGAAGACACTTTTTTGGGCTTCGTTGCCTCTGTCTTCTGCTTCCTGCAGCAGAAGTTGGAATGTTCTGGTCATTCTTCGTTTGTACACTAATACGTTGAAATATCTGCCGAGAGCCCACTGCTTTCGCGCTGATTCAATTTTGAGAAAGTAACCTAACCTAGCTTCGCACCGTTCGGCCTCTTGATATGTGGGAAAATACTTAAAACCATAGTAATTCGCCCACAGCGTCAGCAGCCGCTTCTTTGCATCGCTAGTCACTGCCGCAGCAGTGCCGTAGCCATTTTCCGGGATGCTGTATAGCGGACAGGCAAGCATGTGTTTTGCTTCCATCGAGTGGTTCGTCAGACAAGCTCCTGAGATGCCAACGATGACCCCTTCGAATGGCTCCGTGCTCGAATCATGCGCTTCATTTTGTTTGCCGCTTGCGAGAAAAAAGGTTCGCGTCGAGAAGCCTATGAGCGATGCGATCATCATTTCGTCGGGCGACAAGTAGTCCTGCAGACTTCGCAACTTCACGCTTGACACTGGCGGACATTCATTGCTGCTGCTGCTGCTGCTCCAGAACTGTTTACCATTCTCGAGAACCTCTCCGGTTCGCAAAACTGTGCGCTTGAAGACGCCATAAAACGCTACGGCTCGCTTTTGCACCAGACGCTGAATGAATTGCGTAGAGTCCATGTTGTGATACACCTGCTTCTCTTCATCGGAGCCGCACTCTTGTTTAAGCGCTAAATACTGGCTCGCCAGCGTCAAAACGGCTTCGTTTACTATGATGCGCGCACTTTTGATATGTGCCTCGAGAACAGGCGCATATTTTGCCGGATTGCTGTTGCGAATATTCTCCACTTTGTTGAACTCGGTTGGCATGCGAACTTTAAAAGCCAGCGTTTTCGCCGCAATCGCATCCACCAACGGACTCGACATTTTCACCCACGATTCTCTCTGTTTTCTCGGTAGCGTGTCTTTCGCACAGCTCTCGACACTCACTTGATTGTTATTTATTTGCAAATCACAACTGCACCCGTTCGCTCTTTATTTATTGCTGTATTTTGTGACTGGGCGCATGCACGACGTCGGTTGCGTCTGCAGCGGCGGCAATGATTTTAATGATGTTCATTTGAAAATCAGACGCACAGGTGGATTCGCAGTAAAAAGGACGACGATGGATTGCGACCAGCAGCAGGCTTCGACAGACAGCTTCGAGAACATTTACTATGTCTCGTCGCAGCAAAAGAAAATTGCCGAGCTCAAAAGTGAACTGAATCAAGCGCTAAAAACTGTCTCTGCTATGTTCACAAAAGGACCTCACGTGGCAGCCGAAGTGGATAGGTTAGTGCGTCTGGTTGATTCGCTTGTTATTCCAGAGCTGCCAGTAGAAGAGTTGTTTCACTCGCTGAATTCGTTTAGAAGTTCGTCTCGAGAGGAGCAGCAGAAAGACCGCGAAGTGTTCCGCAAAAGAATGCGATCAGCGGTCTCTTTCAGCAAAGAGCTGCATGCCGAGAAAAAATAAATCATTTCGGTGTTGAAAACATGTCATAATGTTAATGCAAATGTTTGGCTGAGTTTTTACACGATTCACATAAACTATACATATTCATCACATTTTCGTGTTCTCGTTTTTTCGCGGTTTACGCTCAATTCACGTTTCCCGAGGACGCTTATTTTTCAGCGGACGAGCGCTTTTACAATTTGATTGCAAACAGACGCCGCAGCAATGCACGTCTTGCATCTTACACACCGCTGCTGCTGCCGCCGCCGTCGTTTCTGAACGCGAAACATTGCTTGCCAGCAGGCAACTGAACGCAAAACGAAATTGCTGAGAAACTGGCTGCAATCACTCCGGCGACGAAAACAAACGACATTGTGAGCAAAATTTTCACGATGTTTTCTTTCATGAAATTCAGCAGCCTTAGTAGAAGCGCTTTTGAAATGGAGAACCAGCTTAAGTCTTCTTGAAGTCCTTGTTTAAACATTTCCTTTGGATCCATTGCGGCAGCGACGGATCGTCGATCAGGCGTCGTTTTTACTCGCGTTGCTTGCACATGGCTGCTCAGCAAGCTTTTGCATCTTAAGCAGCGCACGCTGTTAGTCTGTCGCGTGTTTTTGCTCGCACCTCTGGCCGCTGTTTTCATAAATGCTGCTGCTGCTACTGTAAAATCGGCAGCTATGTGCTGAAATTGTTTAGCGTCCTGTTCTGCAAAAAGACGAGCAAGTCGAAAAGCTGAGTGCCGTCTGTACTGGATGAAGGTTTTTGCGAAATTGTCCGTGTTGCGAACCACAATTGATTTTTCACGGTGTCGAGAAAACTGGTCGCTTTTTTTCCTTGCGACTTTTCGTGTGTTCGCGTGCATGCCTCAAAATGGCTGCTTTGGATAAATGGCAACAACACGTAGCCAGCGTACTTCATGTTCTCGATCAAAAGCTTCGCGAAGAAGCTCCGAAACTCGTCGGGCGAACTAAGCAGTTGCGCGTCTTTCCGTGTTGCTACTAGCACCATTGACGGTGGCGAGCAGAAGATATTCGCAATTTTGTTGAAAGCGCGGATCTGAGACACGAGTGGAATATCGACATGTAGGGGATCAGAAGCACACAGCGCCTCGGTGTAAACCTCTGCGTGTTTTGCGTCGAATTCGGCAATCCAATTTCGACGCATCCAAGAAGTGAACTGCTTGCTTTGAATAGCCTGCGTTGAGCTGTTCACTGTTCGCATTGCATTGTACGTTGTCCAAGCTCCTTCCGAAACGTTCCACAGAATGGCCGAGAGCAGTCCACTCATTGGAAAAACTTTGTAGCCGTGTCGTAACAGCGGGACGATGTACCGCTCGTAATCGGTTGGCGTTACGTGTCGCACTGCTTTTTCAAGTTCAGCTGGGCAATTGTGATGTGCTGTGCTCGAGCTCGAGCTGCCGTTGCAGCAGCGCTTCTTTTTCTTCTCCGGAACAGCAGCAGCAGCAGGACGCTGTTTGCTTAGCGCCGCAGCTCGGGACGGCTTCTCGTTAACCTGATCATGCAGCCCGATAGTTCCAACATGGCAGCGAATTTCGAAGTTTCGCCGCAGATCTTTGCTTACCCTCTGCAGAACGCTTTGCTTCAGATTCTCGAGCATCTTGTAGGCTGCATTGCACGCAAACGGAAGCAGCGAAATGGACGCGATCGAAGCGCAACGATCGATGTTCACGAATGCACTGAGCTGAAGCACAATTTTGTCGTAACACTCACACGGCGTTTCGCCCAGGTGATTCGGAATGCACGTTGTTCGCCCGCTCTCGAGCATGTCCGAAAACCGAAAGTCATCCGAAAACATCATGTCGCGGTTGTACACGCACAGTTTGTGGCTGCTGTAGGCACACGCAATTTTGTCCAGGATGTCTTTTGCGTTCAATGTGATTTTGTGCGATTCGCCCACCGTCTTCACCAGCCGTTCGTAGTGCTGTTCGTACTCTTTGCCGCGGAAGGCATAAAGCTCTGCAGCTCCTGGCGCAATTTGTGCGACAGCTGTGTTTTTCAGCAACACCCAAGCCTGATCTTCGATGCATTTTTTCAAAAAAAACGAAGGGACCAGCAAGCCAAATGATATGATGCAGTTTGGACACTCCGCGCTCACTTCGCTTTGCAGGCAGAGCATTTCTAACACGGCACTGCAATGCAAGTCCACCCACAGCTGAAAATGCACGCGTCTATCTCGGCATGCGGCAGAACCAAGCTCCAAACAAAGCATTTTGCACAATTCCTGTATGCTACCGCAATGTCCTGAAACTTGGATGGAAAAGTTGCTGGCGCCGAGCCTCAGCAGCAGCGAAACTTCGTGCAGCAGCTCTTTGGCTGCAACGCCGTTAAGGAAAGCACAGTGAATGCCCTCCAATGGCTTCTCGTCGAACTCTGCTTCGTTTTTGAGCAACAGTGGTGAGGTGGAAATGTAGCCGTGCATTAAAAACAATCGCTCCTCGGGCTCAATGCGCGGGTGAAAATGGTTCACTATGCAGCTCCATTCTTTTCGCAAGCTGTTGTTTTGCGGAAAGAGCGCAAGAATTGCGTCTAGTCCGGGTGGCGGGGAAACCTCTTTCGTGCTGTCAATTTCAAGCGCTGGATACAACTTCATGTTTTTATTGTGCTGTTCCATTTTTGAAGCAATTTTGCTTTGAATTTCGTTGCATGCAAGCTCAATGTTGGCAGCATTTCGGACTTGATAACATTGCACACTTTACGCCGACGGCAGCAGCAGCAGCAGAAATGATCAATGAAACTCGCAAGAAAACTACGTTAGAAAACATTGCGAACACTGCATTGAAACAAGGCTTCGCGTCGTTGCGCAGATTTACAATATGTTTCGCATGGCTGCAGTTGGTTTCATGGCAGACATGGCCGCAACACTCACATGCCGAAGAAGCGTCGAATTCTTGCTGCTCGCCGACGTGTTTTGTCAAAATTTGTTCGTGACCTAATGAACAATTATTACGATGCTATTATATATAGACATAATAAATGTATTTGTGGCTTGTTTCGCTTGCAAGCAATTTCCTTCATTTACTCTCGATTCTGTTCCGCATGGATTGCATCGGCTGCATCGTGCTACCTGCTGCGTAAAAGCAGTATAAGTAGAGTCAATAGCGAGAAAGAAAGCGTCGAAAGAGCAGTCACTTCTTGCGATCTTTCGCTCGATGCTTCTCTCTGTAGTGTTTGCATTTTCTGCCGCCGTTCGGTCTTGCGTCGAAAACGCGCGAAAAGAGACTCTTCAGGTGACTGCTTCGCGCGCGTTTCCAGCATTGACTGCAAGTCTAAGCTCGGGTCTCTGTGAAGACCGAGCAGGTAAATGTAACGCAAAAGATGCAGCCTCTCTTCCGAAGATTGAACAATTTTGAAAGACATTTTTATTGAGGTAAAAATGCGTTCGAATCAACGCAGCAGTAACAGCCAATGCGTAAAGTAGCAACTCACACAAAATAACATGAAAATATTAACACATCTATTATTATTATGCATTCGAATATCGACATCAAAAAGCTTTCGCCGCGTTTTCTCGAGGAACGAGGATCTTCACGGCTCGGCGCGGTTGAACTTCCGCAAAACTCCGTAGTTTGCTTGGAGCTTCATTGCGCAAGCTAGAAACGTCGCCTCAATTGCGAAAGCCACAGCAAGATCCATGAAAACTGTGAACACTCCGCAAGGATGTAGTGTGAGCGATGAACACATTTGCTGCACCGGGATGATTTCGCGGCAAACATCGATGAGCACTTTTGCCGATTCTGCGAAGGTAGCCAGCATCGAAGCCGTTTGAACAACAACGAAGGGAACGAGCAAAATGCTGCGTTGAACAATCACACCGATCAGGCACAATATGTTCGTCACTGCGTACAAAATGTTAGCAACTTGCAGCACCCAAAAGTCGTCTTCCTTGAACACCGCGAAGTATGGTAGGAATCCCCACTTCATTCGCGTGAGAATTTCTTGAAAACCGCAAAGCGTCACGTATGCTACGTTGGTGATTGCCTGACAGCAGACCAAAAATGGAATCGATACGGCGACGTTGATCTGAAGTCGTACTTCGTGTGCCTCGTTCGCCATCGACATTGCTGTGTGTGAGTGTGTGTGTGTGTGTCTAAATCGGAGACTCAGTAAAAACCAAGTTTCGAGTTTCAATCACGTTTGCAGTTGCTTCTAACGCCTGTGCACTGCTGTTCTGCATCCTTTTTAGCGCCAATATTGAAAAGCGCGCTGCGATCTCACCGCATGCAAATCGACAAAGTTAGACTCTGCGAGGGTCAGTGCTGCCTTCCCCACAGTGGTGCAGCCGACGCGCCGCTTTCGGTATCCATTCGAAGCATTTGCAAAGAACATTTGCAGCTGCTTTTCGGGCTAGCAGAAGCGAGGCCGTATCTACCTCCGAGTGCAGAAATTGTTCGGCGCTCAACGGACGCCGCTCGCTTTAACCGAGGCCTTGCGCTGACTGCTGCTGCTACAGTACGAGGATGCGACAACATAGTTTTCGATGCCGGCGACGTGATTGTTCCGCACTCGGAGTTTGTTGGGCAAACGTTTGCGAACTGGTCATTTTTGAACACACCAAAGCTTCTTCCGGCAGCAGAGAAAATATTCTCGAAACCGATGAATCGCTTTCTGCGCTACATGTTCGACGACAGCAAGTTCTTTACGTCCACTTATGAGAACACTGAGGTGAATTTTAGCGATGTGGACCGTGCGGCTAACTTGCGCTGGCTGTTCGACATTTACCACTGTTTTCTCAGCAACTATTTTGTTGCGCCAAACGTGAGCTTAGCGAAACCGAGCGAGGCAGTGATCGCGGATAATGCGTTGCGGCGCTTGTATGAGCGGCTGTCGCATGTTCACGAATTCAACCGGCAAATGCGCGATCTTTACCACTCGGCGTATAATAGCTTCTTCGGGGACAAGTCAGCAAGTTTCTACGTTTTGCTCAACTGCATGTCTGTGCCTGTCAGCTTGTCGCAAAACATTGTAACCTACAGATCGTTCTGCTCAAACAGCCCCAACACTACGTTCGACGAAAAGCGAGGCTTCGTGGCCACGCGGCGCATTGCCAACGGCGAAGAACTTGTAGTAGACACGAACGTCTGCATGAATTTCGACAGCTGGTACGAGCTAAAATGTGGAATATCGAAATCGAGAAGTCAAGGAAAGCGGCGGCCTGGGACAGTGGTTGCTGTGGCTTCTCCAAAGCGCAGCTTCGTGGTGAAGGAGAGTTCTCTCGTCACGCAACTGTAGCGCAAAGCTGCTGCTGCTGTAATTATGCGAGCGTTGTATTCGAATAAAGCTTTTGCTTCTGTTCTTCGGCATGCATGTTTAGTTAGTCATGTGAAAGACACATATAATACGTGAATGTGTGCAGTTGCGGGTGTTTGCAGCTTCAGTGCAATGCGCAAACTGCTGCTGCAGGTAAAAAGCTCCGCAACGCATGGCTTTCACACTTGCCTCTGCGATGCACTCCTTTCCGCAGTTCCAACCAGCGGAGAGTAAACTGCAGTATATTCGGTTTGCGCAGTTTTTAATTCGGAACAGTGACAAGTACGACAAAGATGTAGTTAATTACGGCTGCAAAGTTTTAGTGGACTGCCTCCGAGTTGAATTTCCGACAAACAGCGTGCGCGATTTTCTCACCAAGTTCACGCACTTTGCGCCGCCAGCATGCGAAACGAAAATTGAGAAGCAGTTGAACGACTTGAAGCTTTTCTCGCTCGTCGTGCTCGTAGTTTCCGAGAAGTCAGTCGAGCGAGAACTGCTCAAGTTCAACGAAAAGCTCAAGGAAGCTGCCAAAGCGTTTGATGAACAATTTTTCTCCACAAAATGCGCCACGTCTATGCGCGTCGATTGCATGTTCGAGCATTTGCAGCGACTTCCGTACGCTCGATCGCTGGTGTCCGGCAAGTACGTTACGCGAATCTTTGCAGACAAGCAGCGAAACGTATATGACATTTTCGGCGTCATGCAAACGAGTTGCAACTTTGATGCTGAAACGTGCGAGCTTCAGTATTCGAAATACAATTTCGTCTTCAAAGTTCCTTGCGCTCAGCTGTCGAATCAAAAGCAGCAAATGCTCTTCTCGGAAATAATGACGCGACCTATCCTTTCGTTCATGTACAGCACTTACTCGGAAGCCGTGACCATCCCGGTCTCGCTCGAAAAGGCTTTTGTCGCGCTGTGGAAAGTGCAGGAGGCAAAACAAGCGTTCAGCGGACCTATGGCTGAGAAAGCAAAGCTTCCCGCGAAAATCATCATGAACGATGCATCGGTTTACAAAGAGAAAGTCGAGAAAATAGTGTTTTACCTGAGGAAACAGAACTCGCAGTCATTTCTCGCGGTTAAAAAACAACATTCCGAGAGTCTTGATTGTTTGCAGCCGAAAACAAATGAAACCTCCAAATTAAATGAGTAGCGATTTGAATATGCAACTGTTGCTGCACATTTTCGTTTATTTGTTTCTGTAGCGGTTCAGGCTATTGCAGATATTAAGATCTGGTTAATGCACTTTTAAAACGGGCATAATTTAGAATAAGTTTTATTAAAGCTCTTCAAAATCATAAATAGTTTCTGCGGATCTCTTGCTTCTCGGCGACAGCCATTCGAACAATTCAACAACCTTCCATCGCTTAGGAGTTGTCGCGTCGCGGCTTAATGTGCTGTAAACCACAACAGTTACGTTGTTGCATTTATGCAGATTCCGTTTGCATCCCACGACAGACTAAAGTTTTGACCATACAAACAAAGCAAGTCTGAATTAGCATCGTGATCACGGCACAGAAAAGTGTTGAGCAGCACGAAGCTTGCTGCCCACGATGTGAAGACCATTACGGTGCAGAGCAGTTTCTTGTTCCGTCGTGTAAAGTCAGCAGCGAAAATAGCCAGGAGAGGTTGTAACGCCAGACCGTATAAGAAAGCATTCGCGCCGAGCACAGTGTATTTAAAAAGCGACAGCATCATCAGCATATTCTGCACAGCGTCTTTCGGCAGTCGGCCTCGAAGTATATTGCCCTTTTTGTTGCTCGAAATCTTTTTTCCATATTAAAGTTTATTACAATTGTAACGGTACTGATGCCCGCTGCAAGCTGCTATTTGAGATGCTTTCAATGTGGCAGATTGACGGGTGCTCGCTGTTTGTCAACCGCGACAAGGCGAGCAGAGCCTATCGAAAAAACTGGTCGGATCGCACGTTCTTCAGCGCTCACGGCATGAAGCAGAGGCTAGAACTTGGAAGCGTTTGTCTTTTCTGCGTAACGGCGACAGAGTGGGCGCACGACAAGTCGTGCATTTGCAACTGCGAGCCGTATTCAGCCGGACTGGTTCTCGCAAACAGCGTTCTCTGGAACGACGATGTAGAGTACTTCGTTTTGCACCATGTTCTAGAAATAGAGTGTCAGGTGTGCTTTGAAACAACGCAGTCACGACATATGTGGTTGTTCACTAGTTGCGGACACATGCTATGCACGTCGTGTGTTTTAAGTTTGTGCGAGCGCTCCTTCGATGTTTGCCCATTTTGTAACCAAGTAGTCACTAACCTAGGTCCACTGACGTTCTGTAACGACTCTTTTATGGCTTCTCAGCAAGCGTATGCGACGGAAGACTTTGCCGATGACTGCTTTGTAATCGTGAACTGCTTCACCGGTCGGCTAGAGTTATCAGCAGAACGACCAGCACCTGCCGTGTTCCCTGTTTTTGCGTCTATTCAACGAGTTTCGTGGCTCGAGAAGCTCAGTTGCTGAATAGCGCTGCTGTACTTCTGTACGTTTTCACGCTAAATTCTGTACTGAAAATGCGTTTCTACGAATAAATTTGAATTTTATTTCCTATGATTTACATAGTAAAGGACTGCGTCGTTAGCACCGATGGTGGTTTGTCTTCGTTTTTGCGTAAACTCACATTACTTTAAAAACAGCGTTTTTGACTTTGCACAATGCCGCGCGATTCCAGAGAAGAATCTCCCATGACCGTACTGTGTCGCACGGTTTGATGAAATGACACGGCTGCAGGCACGGCTTCTGCTTTCCTTTCTTTGCAGTTTGGAGGCTCATTGTTTCGACATCCATACTGTGCTGAGAAGAGCGAAAACAATGCTTAGCGCAATGAGCAGGGCGTTAAACTGAGAGAAAAGTTCTACGATGGAGCTCCTTTTGCGCTCGGACGATTCGAAGACGTTTTGTTTCATTTTTAGTCGCCCATGTTTACGTATATTATGTTATATTAATTATGCGTTTACATATACTTGCAAACATACGGGTTCTCGCGCGAACAGTGTTCTTTTAACACCTGCTGTGCTGCTGCTGGTTGCTTAGTTTGCTGAGTTCTCAGAGCCTGACATCGCAAACCATGTGTATCCTGCGAGCACCAGTGTTGCCACGGCGGAAAAGTACACAACGTACGATCCCCAGTTGCGATATTTCTCTGCAAAAGTTGTGCTGTTAATAACGTAGTTTGACACAAGCGTAACAAGCGCTAGAGCTATGACTAGCACGAGTGCAATTTTGACTAACAAAGAAGTCATATCGTCGATGCTCTTTTTAAATGAGTTTGCATGTGCTGGAAAACGTTGTTGAGCTGAGGCGAGCTTGTCCAGTAACTTCGTTCGTCTTGCGTAAATCCGAGTACAGCGAGGAAGTCGTCTACCATGTCTTTTTTAATCGCAGTGACTTTTGCTTCTAGGTAGCGTCTTTTCTCGCGCGCTGGCAGCAACACGCAGAAAAATAGAACAGCGCTTGCTGTCAGCACAAAAAGGAAGCCGTTTTGCATTTATATGTATTGTGGTGTTTATGTGTTGTTAATATGTACATGTAATGCATTTATTGCGCATTATATGCATTTATTACACATGTAATGCATAATTGCATTTACAGCGGCAGACCAATGTTTTGAGATGCCGGCGGCGGAATTGGCGACACAGGGTTCACCGAGAAAACGTCTCTTTGTTTTCTTTTGTCGCTCTGCATGCGCCTCGTGTCGTCAGCAATTGTCTTCGATGGTGCTGCTTGCAAAGTGCTCTTCTCAACTGCTGGCAATTGCTTAGCCGTTGTGGGTTTCGGTGCGGCCGAGCTTTCCAGGCTGTGCACAAACATATCGGCCATTTTGTGTTTCGCGACTTTGTAAACGATGAACAACAAACAAACGGTTGCAAGCAATACTCCGAGCAGAGCGAAAATTGCATGCATGGTTGCGCTTCGCTTTGGCTTTTTATTGTGCGCAGAAGCTTTGACAGAATGCACAAAAGTTCGCAGAATGCAAGCCCAACTTCGGGTACTTGTTCGAATGAACAGTTGTGCACGAGAGCACGAGCTACGATTGACGCGCTGCAAACACTTATTTCAACTTTAAAAATGAAAAGATGTGGAAAGTCGGTTGCGAACGTGGGTATTAAAATATTTGCACTTCCGTTAAACAGCGCTTTCGAAAACAGGCATGGAAATAATTTTCAAATTTTGTGCACTGATCAGCGTTTCAGAAAAGCAATTCCATTTCAAGCACGATCGTGAAGCAGAAGTTATTTGAAAACGAGCTTTGAAATATTTTCGAAATGGTGTACACTAAACTGGCTCCAACAAGGCATTCAACGAACTCGTCGGTAATTTTGCGGTGTGCTTCTCTTAAAACTGCGAACGCGTATAGAGATGCAAGGCGATCGCTGCATCGCAGAACGACCAAGCTAAATAGGTGATCGGCTCCTCGATCTTCGTCTGTTCCTGCGTTTCCGAGCGTTTCTCTTTTTGCTTGGGCTGCTCGATCGAGTCGACCGTTGTCGAGCGAAATTTGGACTTCGCGATCGGCTTCTTGAGCGGCTCCGGGACCGTCTGGAGCGTCTCGGACGCCTTTTCGGTTTAATCGACAGTTCGATAGAGCCGCTGCTTACAGTTCTGTTGCGCATCTTCTTCGGTTTGCTATGTTTCGCAGCAGAAAATATTCATATATTTAGTATGTTTATTTCTTGCAAACACTGTTTTATTGCTTTTTACTCTGCAGCAAAAACGCTTTTTAAAACATTTTTCAGCATTTTTTCTCAATTCCGGATTTCAATGTCGCATACAATACAAATTTACACAATGTCTTGCAAGCTGCCACGGCATTCCACGTGTACGCGCGCAGTGCACTCGTCTTGTCGGCAGGTCAAGCTTGGCACCGAAATGGACGTCTTTGCGTCTCCGGTAAACGGATCCAGTAGTTGGAATGGTGTTTCTGCTTTGTCTACAAGCAGTCGCACGAAAGCTCTTCTCGGGCACACAAATCGAAGAATTTTCGGACTCATGTGGTGAAGGATTACAACCTGTGGCGAAAGTTGGTACTGAAGCGGGCCTTGTATCGTTGTTCTGTTCAGCAGTTTGCTGCTGTCGAATCCGTAATTAGCTTCGAACCCTCCATGAATTAAAAAGCTGTCGTTGAATGCGACGTACACTGATGAAATGTTCTCGAAATCGGTGTTGTTCATGATCGCTTTTACTAGCAGCTCTCCTGTCGAAGCTTGGTAGTGCTGCGCTGGCACAACAGCTGGCTGGTTATGTTTGCGGTAGACAATGCATGCAATGGTTGCGTTTCGCGACAGCCAAGCGCGATTTAGGTTCAGAAATTGAATGATGTGCAGCTTGTTCCGAACGTTTGCGTAAAACCGTAATCCGTGAAACTGCGGTATGTAGACTTGCGGTTTGCTTCGGTTGGCATAGCGAAATGTGTACTGTTCTCGTTCGTCTACGCGAACTGATGTAAACATGATTTTCGAATAAAACTGATTCGTCGCCTTGTCCACCGACGTCTGAACAACAAACAATTTGGGTGCTGTGGAGGGGCTTATTTGCTTGTCAACATTGATTCTCGACAGTGCATCCTGGCTGCTGATGAACGCATAAACAGGAAAGCGGGTCGAGTAAAACTCAACTAGCAGGTATCGCCATTTTACATGGCCTCGAAGATCCAAGAAATCTATGCTCTTCACGGCGCTAACGTAGGAGTTGAGCATTTTAGAGTCGGAAACGAAGAAAGAATTGCTGGACGCGCTTTCGTGCTCGCAAAATGTGCGATTAAGAAGCGAAAGCATAAGCTGCGGCCTACCAACCAGAGAATTGCACTGAACGCGCAGTGTGTCGAATGGGTGACTGGTGTTGAAAGTGAAGTTAAAGTGTAGGTACTGCGTTTTGGCAAGCATGCCTTCATCGTCGATTCTAAGTTTGCGAAATGAAATCTTTGCATTGTTTCTTACATTCTCTGTTTCGAATTCCTCAACGACAACTTGTCTGCTGCTCTGCAACGCTCTATTGCCGCTGCTGCCACCGCTTATGGCTGCAACTGTTAGCGCTGGTTTCGTGCCGTTTCTAACAACAAATGTAGGCTCAATGCAAGCGTACAACACGAGAAACACGATACACTTTCCGTCTACTCGCGCATTCGAGAATACGCCTGCACCAACATAGTTTCTCTCCAGATTAGCTTCAAAGCGATGTGGCTCAGTTTCGTTCGCGCCCTCCGAAACAAAGTCCTGAGCGCTCAGAGCTATGAGCAATATTTGCAAACAGCATATGACTTCGAAGTTCACTTGCATGTCGCGCTCAGCGACCGCACATTAATTTGTGCTGCTTTTTACCGTTAGCATATGCATATGAGATGTATTCACCATTTCACTCTCTCGTCGTGCACTTTACAAACACTACGACACACATACACACACACACACACTCACAGAGGCACACACACACACGCTGACGCTAGTAAAATTTTTTATTGAAATGACAATTCGTAATATTATTTTTTGACCGAAAACGCAGTGAGTGCAGAACTCAGTTTGCAGAGCATGGTTACGCTCAGTAACGCTTTCTTATTGCGCCACGGCATCGCATATTTCGAAGCGGTCTGGATACACGGTAATTGTTGTCTTTCCGCTTTGAACAACGTTAATTGCACACACTTTTCCGAGAATTTCTCCACGGTCCCGCACAGTTCTGCTCACAGAAGTCAGAACGTCGAGCAACTTTGCGTGCGGAACCAACGAGAGCAGCTCCATGCAAAGCGCTTGACACAGCAGCGAACAACCAAAGAAGTCTGTATATGCTTCAGCGCGTGGTAATGCAGCAGAGATCGAAATGCTGTCACGCGGAGCGTAGCCTAATGTCTCTTCACTTCGAGCACCAGCGGTGATATTTGCGCCAGTTTTGCTTCCGAAGAAAGCGACCACTTTTTGCTGCGGCAATTTGTTTAGTTCGGCCGCAATTTCGCTGTATTTCAGCATTTCGTGCTTACAGTCGTAAATCCCGCTGATGTCGCTTTGCATAAAGAAAAGGAAAAACAACAGGCTGCTGTTCGTATTCATCTGCGCTGCAGTTTGTATTCGCTCGACTACTTGCGATATTGTTGGCGTGTCGTAGCGCCGGACGAAACAGTGTTTTGCTTCGAAAACTTGCGTAGCAAAACGCACGTCGTCCACGTTGTAGCAGCCGTCAGTTTTGTCATAGAAAACTAATGCCGTGTGTTTGTGTCGAGCAGTGGTCGTCGGGTCTTTACTTTCGTCGGCCCACAGCATCGCCTGGGTGCTTCTGCCTCCGAAGGTGTTCGTCAAGCTTCTCGCCCGTTTCTCGAGGTTGCCTTGCATTTCGTTCTTCACTTTCCACAAGACCTGAATGATGTCAGCGTCGGACGAAGAAAGCAGAATTTGTTTGCATAGAATCGAGCAAAACATCGAGCGGCGAAATTGATCGGTAGCGGGAACCTCGCCGAGTGCCGTTGCGAACGCAAGGATGGTGTTATATCCTCCGGCAAACGGATCGTAGAAGTTTAAATTTCCTTTAAAGCTGCCGTAGAAAAGCAGAACCTTCGGAGCTCGCACGTACGAAAGTGCTTTGCACAAATCCGCAAAGGTCGTCGGGCGTTTCTGGCTCGTCAAAACGCCGTTAACGTACGATGGGACGAAGAAATGAAAATAATATGGACCGTTGTCGCTGCTCTCGTTGACAACTGTTTTCATTGCGCTTGCATAGTCGTTGCACAGGTAAAAGAGAAAGACTCGGCTTCCGATGCTGAGAAACGTTCGCTTCACGAGTTCTACGTCTTCTTCGCAGAAAGGCTGCGCTCCGTTGTCCTCGTAGAAGATCAATGTCTTCATTGCGTTCCAGAGCAGCAGCAGCAGCAGCAGCAGCAACAGCAGACAGGCGACTACTGCGAAGCAGAGCTTTTCATATACGAGCAACACAATTCGAATCCGAATACATCGCTAGCGATTCTTTTTATTGTGGAAAGTGGAAGATAGGACAAGCAGGATTGTGCGCAAGCAGGCATTGCGGAGGGCAGATGGTATAAGGTAAACAGCGCCACAAGCAGTTTACAATGCACTGTTTGTTTGCACTCATTTGTTGACTTGCTATCTTTTGGCAACAGGAGAATGCATTACACACGAACATCACATCACATGAATGCAACACTATTGCGACTTCGTTTTGCAACGCAGCGAAATTTCCGAATTAACGCTACACTGGCGATTATTGTAGGCGCCACTGAAACTAAGTTGCTCAAGCAATTTGAGCGCATCGAAACAGTGTAGTAAAAAGACTGACTCTGAATCGATTTACTTGTTGTGACCGTGCGTAGTTGTGTTCGAAGCTCGAAACATCTTGCATTGAAAATGTGCGCCAAGCCAAGCAGCGACAGCGAAACCCCAATAATTGTTTTGCAGTCTCCAATAATCATTATGCACGATGGTATTGAGGATTTTATGGAAACGCTGCGTCGAGCGAGACTGACTCGAGATGCGCTGCTTCAGGAAATTCCGCAGCAGCAAGACGTGACGACAGCAAAGCGAAGAAAAACGTTACCAGCAGCGGCGGCCGAGGACGGCAAGCGACTGAAATTGTCGAAAGCGGAGCTGTTAATACTTCTGCAGGAGCTCGTGAAAAAAGCGGCAACCAGTGGACAATATACAATGGCTAGCGGTGACGATGGCGCGATTGACGATGAGGAAGCATTGACAGAAGTGTCGCGAAACAAAGGGCATGCTTTCTTGGTCGATTGCAAGGTGCTGCGCAAAGCGGTGGCGGGAGATATCAGCAGCAGCAGCAGCAGCAGCAGCGAAACGCTCTTGTTGAAGCATGCCAGCCAGAAGTCTGAGCCGTTAGCAAGTAGCTTCGGTGACAACTGGATACTGAAGCTTCGAGAACAAGAGGTGTACGTGCGGTCTGCAATGGCGCTAAATGGGTTTTTGTCTAGCATCGAGCTGCTACGGTCTCCGCTCACTGTCATCCTGCCAATGTTTTTCGAAGGAATTTTTAGACAAGTCGTATTGCCGAATGCTCCGAAGCTATTTTATCGAATTCTGCTTCTCGACTTTCTGTATCCTGCTGCCACGTTCTCGAATCCGTCGTACGCCAGTCAAATTTTGGAGCAAGCTAAGCCGGAAGATGTGGACTTGAGAGCAAGGCAACGAGAGCTTATCAAACTTTACGACAGCATTCCCACGAGTGTGCTGAGTGAAGACCATATTCACGCAATTAACGCACACGTAAACGTAATTCCAATGATTTCGCTTATTCGAGGATTAAGAGAGCTCGCCGAAAAGGGCGAAGATCTTGCTGCATCTAAGGACGCAATTGTACTGCTAGCGAAAAAGTATCCGAATGGGGCGGGTGATTTTGAAGAAAAATTAGTGAAGTACGCCGAGATCGCTCAGAAGGAAAACGTAGACGAACTGGTTGAAAGTGTTAACCCGCAGCTGGTGTCGGCGCTGCGAAAGATCATTGCACAGAGGTACATATACGAGCAGCGCAAAGACAGAGAACGAAAGGCTGAACCGAAAGCCTCAGTCGCGGTGTTTTCTAATGAAAACGCCAGTGCTGGAAACTGAAAGTAGTCTAGTGTTGAACTACAGGCGTTGCATGCTGGGCTATGGTGGGTTAACATGTACTCACAAAGACAGTTACGAGAGACGAATTTCCAAAACATCTTTGGCAGTTGTGTCTATTATGTACTGACAATCATGCAAAGTAGGTGGGCAAAACGAGAATTAACGTAGAATTGCAAATGTATTTTGCCTAGCGGTTCCATTATAACTGAAGCGAAACGCAAAAGAAGAACTCGCGTAAACTCTTGTAAGATTTCGTAAACGTTGAAATGTGTTCCCCGACGTTAGTGCATATTTATTGTTAATATATACACGTCAATGTATGCAATTGCTTTCAATAAATGTTTTGTTCTCACGCCCGTTACAATCAATGCACGAGAATCAATCACACGCGCTGTTGCTGCATGTCGGTGCCCGTGTGAGTTTGTAAACAACTGAGCGCGCTATGTCGGTAAAAAGATGAGCATCGTCGACGAGGTTATCACTGTCGCCGAACTTAGCGTAGACCCACTAGATGCTGTTCCGCTTTTTTTGCGACCCTTAGAAAACTATTTCGTCGACATCTCGCTCACAGCGGGACGCGTTCGATGGCTACTCGATCGCGTATTCTCGTGCATTTTAACCGACGCGCAGAGCGCAATTTTCTGTAAGCGCCTGGCGAAACATTATCCGGGGTGCATGACTTGTGGTAAGCCCGAAAAGGCAAGCAAGCTGTTAGCCGAAATATCGCCCGAAAACGTGCTCATCTACACGCTAAACCAGGTCTACGATGCTCTCGTGTCGTCTTCGAAGTGTTCCAACTTAAGTCTGATGCGTCAGGTCGTGTTCCAGTCTCGACTTAAAGTGCTCGACATCCGAAAAACGATCGACGCGTACATTTCGGCAATTGAAAACGAAGCAATTGCTGCTGCTGCTGCTGCCGCAGGAAAGACGCCGCAAGCTTGTCACAGGTCTTTGTGGAAGTGTTTTTGGTACTTGTTCGGCATGTATCAGTTGGCAGTGTTCAAGCTGAAAAACTCGCGGCTTTTTGTGCGGAGCTGGAAAAGCACGTCAGCAATAGTGCAGGGCATCATTGTTCAGAAAGTCCGAGACAAGCGGCTTAGTGAGTGGCTTGCGCCTCCGCCGCAAACGCTAGGAGACTCGTTCGGTGCACCAGAGAAGACCAAAAACGAAATGATTCCAATGCTTTTCTTTCTCTGGTCTGCGGTCTCTTTCGTGCGCTCAATTGTGAGCGATGCTCGCGTGTATCTCAGACACGTTCGAACGGCCACTACATCGCCAAATGAACGACTGTTGTTCAAAACTGACGGCCCGTGCAGCAGCGCATCACTGAGGCTGCACGCCAAGAAGCTCCACGAATTTTTGAAAGCAGTGAAAACTGCGGATATTGCGAACGTAATCGATCACTTCTTCGATGCCTGTGGCGAGAACAACAACCTCATCATTTCCTATGTCTCCGAAAGCGTGACGACGTCGAAGATTTCTTTTCCGAACGTAGCTTTGCTAAAGTTAAACGTTTCTTCAGCGCATTTAGAGTTCGACAAAATGAGATCGTTGTTTGCACCCTTACGAAAACAACCGTCAGTGGAAACTAGCTTGTCGGTAACTGCTTGGCTTGAAAAGTACCTACCGATACAACCGCAAGCCGCCACAACCGATGCCCTGCAACTTCCAGCAAACTACATGTATGCATCGCCACACGCATTGTCAGACAGTGATCAAAACTGTGAGCGTGGATGCACTGAGAGCACTTCGAAACAGTGCAATAGCCGCGAACACTCGAGGCAGCAGTTAAAAGAAGCGAAAGTGTGTGACATGGTCGCAAATCTGTCGCTGGACATCGAAAGTATTACTGATGTTTGCAGCGTATTGCTGCTTCAGCTTTATTTCTCTCTCTGCCTGGTGTGGCACGTTTCGCTGGAAGAAAACAAAGCGAACTGCAGCGCGGTTAACTTCAAGAAAGCTCACCACGAGTATAAGACAGCTCTAATGCACTCTGTACAACCGTTTAAAGAGTTGATCATGCGATTCCTGCTGATCGACGAGAACATGCGTGAATACAAATTCAGACCGCTCAACATTTCGCTGACATTGCTTCTTCTAAACGGCAACCGAGATGCCGTGATGAAGGCTTTCCAGGAGCTGCACAAAGTATTAATCGTCAAGGCGAAGCTAGAGAAGGACGTTTTCGCAGGCAGCCGTGACGATGGCAGCGAGCGTGAATTGCGACGACGGAAAACAGCGTGTAAAAATACGCGAAAGCTCACGGCATAATAAACGTGACTCCACTGTTTGCAATAATCTTAATTTGTATTTCTTAAATTTGAAATACAAGTAGCTATTTTATTGAATTTCACTGCGAGATTAGCTTAACAAAAGCGTAAGTGACCCTGTGGTGAAAATCGTTATTTGAGTATCCGTTAGGAACTCGAGTCGAAGATCTGTGAGGCTTTAAATCCGCCGCGAAGCTAACCCTATTTCTACATTGAACACTTCCGCGCTATAAGAATATTTAAGAGCTTTAAACGAGCCCTGGAGTAGATTACTTTGTTAACCTCTTGCGTTTCGCGCTGTGTTTCATACGGATGTAACTAGATTGATGTGACTAGCCAACAGCAGTAAAGGCAGACAATGGCGTCAGCTGCAGCTTAGACAATAAAGAAGAGAAAAAGAACCGTTCGAAAAACAAATAAGCTTTATTATTTGTAGTAGTTTCGACGCAGTGGTGTCTGCAGGGGCGACAGTGGCAACTGCACTTGACTAAAAACAGTTTCGCAGCACTACTTCCCAGTCTTCGTCATTTTGGCGAAAAATTGTTTTGCCACATTTTGCGCTAAAGCATTTGAAAATCATCCTCTCTGATGTGAGTTTGTAAGTGAGTGAAGCGGATGGCCTGCGGTCTCCGTGAAATGGGCACCGAAGTCTCCAACTTCTTGCTGACTGCTGCTGCCGCTGCTGTTCTGCTTTTTTCTCAAGTTCCACGTATGCTTCGCATTTTTCGAAATGACCGGCGGACAACACTCTTGTTTTCAATATTGTGTCGAGATAGGTGATCGGAATTGCTGCAAAAGCGTTGCGATTAAACTGAATATTGCTGCTTGCCGCGTTTTTCAGCTTTCGCATGATGCTGCTCGAATCGAAGACCAAAACTGCTTCGCTCTTGGGTTTCTCGCCGTCTAACGTCCATTGAAACTCGTTGTAGGCTTGCTGCCAGAAAACCTTGTAGCTTCGCATTTGCTCCGCTGTGCTTAGGTCTTGCGGAACGAAGTAGTCTTTCGTTTTTTCGTCGCTGTACGCGCGAATTAATGCGTGCTGCCATGTATTCGTAAAACTCCAGGTGACGGCCATATCTAAGCAAGCAGCACTTGTTAATTAAATGATGCAGAAGTACGCGTGCAGCATTATACAAGAAGAATTAAGTTTTTTCGAGCAGCCTGGAAGCAGCACACGCTCCCGGTGTTCGCGAAGTGCGATGAAAACGAAATTTACGCTGTTACGACTTGCTTCTGCCGCTGTAATTTCAGCAGATGAGCATCGAGAAAATTTTCGTTGTCTTTATACGAAACTTTCTTGAATGGCGATATTGTTGTAAACGAGACAGTCACTGGAAGCTCCTCTACGATGCATATCTCGAGAAAGTCTTCTCTTTCCAACGCCGCTGTCAACAGCGCCTCTACTAATCCGTTGTAAAGAGACATTTTTAAAGTCTGCGCAGGCACAATTACGTATTTATAAGTGCTAACGTGTTTTTGTGCACTACTCTTTGTAATATGCTTCTGCGTCCTCACAAGTAAAAAGGCTGCTGCTGCTGCTGCTGCTGTTTTTACGACTGTTGTTTTGCAGAGGCAACGGACACGAGTTACTCCGTCACGGAACTAAAAGTGGAATAATTGACAAGCGAAGCAAGTCTTCACTAAGAAAAAAAGGAGAACACACACGGACATCGACCATGCAAGGAACTCGATCAAAGTTTGAAGTTGCAAAAGAACTCGTTTCGGCTAATCCACACATTGCGAGTAAGCTGCGTTCACCGGACTACGTGAAATTGTACAAAGCTGCCAAATACAACGACTGGGAGCGATGCGATAGAGAGTGTTTCGAGCGAGAGGTCGTGGACATGATTTCGAATGCCGACATTTCGGCCGCAGAAGGCGAGAAATTTTCGCGTTTCTCATACATAAACTCGCTGTATCCGTACTTTGCTATGTTGCTCTACGACAGCCAATTTAAGCAAGCGGTAGATGCGAATACAACGTTGTTTGCTGCGAAGAACAAAGTGTTTGACAGCAAAGTGATGCAGTGGCGTGACATAGCGAAAAACGACTTCATTACCCGAAAAGGACATTGGAAGTACGACGAAGATCTCTCGCGAAAGCACAGCAAAGAAGTACACGAGTATTTCGCAAAAATTGTTCCGGATCAGCAGAAGCTGCACGCGTTGAGAAGCTTCTTTAAGGCATTTATTACGGGACAGAAGAGCAAGTTTACAGTTCTCTGCTTGTACGATGACCGCAGCAGCAGAACTGGCAGAGACCATTTGGTTCGACTGCTGCGCACGTTTCTACCCTTTACGATGTATCCATTCGACACTAATATCGTCCGCTTGCAGGCTATTTCTGCATCGCGGTATTTCGACATCATCGCAAACAGCACGCTGTTTTACGGAAAGCAGCTGTTCTATCGTCCTTTGACTGAGTTCGAAGAAAGCACCATGTTTCGGACTGTGGTAATGCGTTCGCCTCGAATGAGAGCCAAACATTGCGAGTTAGCACTAGAACTGCCATCGCAGGCAAGCTCAGACGGTGATGTTGTCGACAATGTCGGCAAGGAAGCGATTGAAGCTGGTGAAAGCGCCAACAAACGCTTTAAAGGAACTTTCTTGCATTATTATAATGCTTCGAATGCAGTCGAAAAGTGTCCTAGCACAGCGCTTCTGCGAACGCAAGCTGCTGCGAACGCGAAGACGCTCTACGTAGCATTTCAATCGAAGTTCGTCGACTCGCATTCTGTAATTGCTGGACGTGAATCTGCTGTGAAGCCGTTAACGTATATTAAGAATCATGTCTGCACGTATGACTGGGGAAGTGCTCTCGTTGACTACTTTCTCGGCGGCGATTTGAGTGACGCAGCAGCAGACTCGGCTTTAACTGGCAATGCGGAATGCAAAGAATAGGCTGCGTACATTGTGGAAGCTGAAATAGCCCAAGTGGACATGATTTCGCTAAGTAACCAGCAAAGCATTTGCCAGCTACATTTCTGTTTTGCTATGCTGAAACTGTTGCTCGAAACGGAATAGACGTGTAAATGTTAAATGAAACTGCTATGAAATAAAAAGAAAGCAAGTTGCAATGCATTAAATTGAATTAAAGCGAAAAACGATTTTCAGTTCAAATTAATATTTCAGGGATGTGTTTTAACGGAAGTTTATGAATTAAAAATCAAAGCAAACTCGTTTAGAAGCAGCAGCCAAATTGTTTCCGTAGTTTGTTTTCACATTTTCGGTGGAAACAACTCAATTTAAAGCAGCAACATGGATATGCACTGCAGAAGCGGTGGCACAGCACTTTCATTTCTGCAGAGTAACTCGGTGTTGTCGACTGTCAAAAAACGTTTTTTTCCGGAGAGAAGCAGCAGCTTAGCGAACTGCTCAAGTATTGCGCTAAAATTTCATTGTACTTATACAGTTTTCTTGATCGGCATTGCTATGACCTACGTCTCATCGAAAACATTTTACGCCGATGAAATCGAGTGTCTTCACCGAACTCAAATGGTTATTCCTGAGAAATTGTTGAAGCACTATTGCTGGATGGAAGGACTTTTTTCTGTTCACGAAGAGCCGTCAAGTGAAAGCGCAAGTTTTCCTGTCGAAGCATACTACGGAGTGAAGACACCGTCAAGCAAGCGGAGTTTGAAAATTAGCCACCGGTACTATCAGTGGGTGTTTTACCTTCTTCCCATTCAGTGCTTGCTGTTTTACTTGCCGAAAAAAGTATGGATAGCAAGGGAACAACACCGTTTGTCAGGCGTCATCGCCGAGCTACGAAAATCAGCAACCAGCAACAAGCTTCCATGCAGCTCCGTCGAGAAAGTTTTCGACGCTTTGCACTCAGGAAGCGTTTTGCAGCTAACGCTAATCGGCTGCGAACTGTATTGCTTTATTCATGTTGTAGTCCAACTTGTGTTTCTAAATGTTTTTCTCGACAAGCGCTTTCTTCAGCTTGGAATTCGATGGCTGCAGTTCACTTTTCAGTCAGAGGTCAATCGAGATCCGCTGGTTTCTATTTTTCCGCGATTTGCAAAGTGCAGCTTCCACTCATTTGGCTACAGTGGCACAATTGAAACATTAGATACACTCTGCTTCCTGCCGATGAACATTGTACACGAAAAAGTATTCGTAATTCTATGGTTTTGGCTGCTTTCGTTGCTTCTCATTTTGTTCACATCAATTTCCATGTCGATTGTTTTCATTTGCTTTCCGTGTCTTCGGTAAGCAAGTCTTCTTACTGCGGCACTTACTGCGGCACTTTCGCAATGCAGCTTTTTCGTTTCGAGAACAATTACAGCGATTTGTTTTTGCGTGCAACAGTCTAAGCAGCGATATTGAGTAGAACCAGCTTACCGAGAAGTAGCGTAGAACAGTGTGTAGTAGAGTAGTTTCAGTAGAGCAGTAATGCCTAACAAGCTTGTATGCTAAGCTAACGAGCAACGCCGGAAATAATTTGTCGACATGCTGGGCGCCCGCCTGCTGCCGCAACGAACAGAATTTTTCTCATGAATAATCGAGAAAGGCAGGATGCTTGCGAGGTTTCCTTCTGGTTGTATGTCTGTTTTATTCTGCTGCTTGCTGCGAGCTAACTGATGCTCTTCTCACTTTCTTTTTTCTCTTATTTGCTGCTAGAGTGAAAAGGATCTCGTGGTTTGCCCCGGCGGCAAAAACATGTTTTTTACGCGTGCTGTGCCGAAATTCAGGCTATTACTTTATTCTCTCGAACATTGCATCAAACGTAGAGCCGTCGTGCTTTTACCGCTTGCTCGATAACCTAAGCGACATCGCAAGCAGCCGCAATCTGCTGTGCAAGGCGTCTAATGATGTTTGAGTATTGTGTATTTTCGAAAACACAATCTGCTTCACATGTCGAAGAAACGGAGCATTGCGAGCTTCGTAATCCTGCGTGCTGCATCTCATGCACGAAGATATTCCATGCTTCGGCTGTCGTATTGACGCAGTTGATACAATTGTGTTCAGGCGTTGTGCGCTAAGAACTGCCGCAGAAGCTGCCTGCTGCTTGCGTGCATGTCGAAGATGATCAATGGAGAGCTGCGACCAGGCACGGAAGCATGCTTCACGTAGCATAACGCGTTCAAAATGAGAAGCAGAAACATTAAAGCGTAGCATGCTGTGATGAACGATTTACGACGAGAATATGAAAATGCTGTAGTTTGAATATGAGAATGTAAATGCTGTAGTTTGCAATGCTTTCCGAAGATGTTCTGGGTTCGCTGAGTGGTGCCGCGGTCTGCTCCGCATGCCAAAGATGCTGTAGTTTGCAATGCTTTCCGAAGATGTTCGGGGTTCGCTCAGTGGTAGTACCGCGATCTGCTCCGCATGCCAAAGATGATCAATGCTTTGGCTGCATTTTTGCTGCTGCTTCTACGGCAGCAACAAATGTTTCCACTGTTTTGCGGCGTTATATGCTTGAAGACCTACGCGAGCAAACGAGTTGCTGTGTAAAAACGAAATAGAGAGACCCGAAATGAGCTGCAGGTCGACAGTTCAGTCGCTAAGCTCTGTCGAGAGTAGCTGCGTGTTTGCGCAACTATTGCCGAAGCACGAGAATGCGCCCATTTCACGTGTGATGCGAGACATATGCATTTCATGTCTTTGCCAGCTTTTCGGACTCGAGGAAAGAGTCGTCGAGTTGACTCCACAACATTTTCCATGGCTAACGAATACTGGGCCTGTAGCCATGAACAGAGGTTTCTCCTTATTTGCTCGCGGCTCAGATCGGCGCTGCAGCTCTATAGTTTTCAACAAAGGAGATGTCATTTTTCCGTTTTCGGAACATTGCAGCAAGTACTTTGCGCAAACTGAGCGAGACTTGCTTGCTTATCCACTACGGCAAAGCTACAACACTGCGTTGCACTACTCGTTGCATGAACAACGCGAGGCGCAGCTGGAAAAAATGTACGTTAAGATTGAACATTTGCACGCAGCTAACAAAGCCGTCATCGAGCCGTTCACGAAAACGGTACGCGATAATTTGGCTGACTTCCGCACAAAATTGGCGGCAAAGAAAATCGAGCCTGCACCGTTGTATCTGTCGAAACCATTGCACACGTTTCTCGAACGCATTCGCACTTTCAACGGCGAGATCGTGGAAAGCGAAAAGCCATGGTATGAGTCGAGCGACAACGTGTGCCTGGACGTCTCAAGTCTAGATCAACAGTACTTCCGCAAAGCCGTTCAGCAGTATTTGGAGCTGTACATGTGTCGTGATGAGTTTCCTATGTTCAGAAATAAGCCGCTTGCCGCTGGGCACACAATGATGTACCAGGTCATATTTCGAAAGGAATCGTCGGTGTACAGCATGCATAGTGGAAGCAAGCAAGAGAAGCTTGCATCGCAGCTCTACGTTCCTCTGCTAAATCAGTATTTCGAAGACCTGTTCCCAATGCCGCGCGATGGACACCAGATACAGACGATGATTCCTGTTTTTGCACCATTGCTCAGTGGCCGCGTTTTGAGCATTTTGCAGCGAATCGATCATCCGATAAACTACACAATGCCGAGCAACAAGCCAGCGCCAAATGACGCCGAGCGCTTCGCGCTTGAATTTCCTATTAACCATTCGTGGACTCGCAATTTGCTGGAAAGCGCGAAAGACAATGCGCTATATCTTTCAAACTTTCTTGCGAATTCTACAGACACGGCTGCTCCCCAAACACCGACGACGCATACGATAACCTACGACTACGCAGACAACATTCAAAGTCCGGCTATTGACAAAGACTTTGATTTCGAGCCGCTGAAACCACAGCCAGGCAAACACTTGCCCAAGAACTCCATTTTCACACTCTCTCAGGTGCCTGGAAACTGCGTGCTCATATACGATCGAGGACTCGTCGCTCTGAACGACATAGTAGACGGCGAAGAATTGTCGCTCAACAGCACAAAAAGCTACGGCTGGTCAGTATTCCGCGACATGAAGTTTGCGTACAGCGAAAAACCACGAGTCGAGTGCCTGCCGTATTCAAGAGCTCAGCTGCCGCACGAACTTCGAAGCTCGCAGAGAGCAAGCAGAGAAAACTTCCAAATCGGATCGCTTTCCACGGCTTTCTAAGCTGTTATTTGAGAGTCGTGTTTCGCATGTGCACGGCATCAGTAAAAATTTCAGCAAATTCATTTATTTGTATTTTTTGCGTGCACAATGCAAACATAATGCAGTATATAAAATACGAGAATATCTTGTAGGGTTTTACATGCTAAATACATTGCTGCAGCAAACGTTGATATGTTTTACAGCACACACACACACACACACACACACACGTTTTTCTTGTGCATCTTTCTGCAGCTTAATATGCCTGTGGAGTCAAGCTAGCTTTGTTTGAAGCGCAGCTGCTACTGCACAATAGATTCGAAGAACGGGATCGAGCGCTGAGAATACCAGCTGCATGTCTCATACACGAATTCCAGATTTGATGCCATGTGCGTGAAGTGCTGAATGAGTTTCGTGTGCAGTTTCGGTTTCACTCGTTGTAAGATGTTCTTCGCGCACTTCGGTTTCATTTTTGCTCTTGCCATTATCCTACTGGTAGCGATCGTTCAAACGTTTCAACCAGCCACACCGCAACACCTGCCTCCGCTGCTGCCATCGACAGTAAGCGAGTTGCTGCGCGTCTGTAACGGAGCGCATCTGTGGGCTCCATTGCCGGATGCAACCGTAATTGCTTGCGTTCGCGCGCAGGATGTCAGCCAAAGCGTTGATGCCTGGAATCGCTATGTTGTACAACAGTCTCTAGCGTCACACTCTTTTGCTGGATTTCGCGGTTTAAATCGCGCTGCTATGCTCCCGCCGGCTAAATATTATTTCGAACCGGTTGCTCGAGAAATGTTTACACTTCTTGCGCCTGCCGCCGAGAATTCCAAATACTTCGCGTTTCGCGCTAACCGACACAATCTGCCACCGCTTACGTTGTCCAATTTTCACATGAGTTCGCTGAGCGCGTTTCACGAATTGACCGCAAACTTTCGAGTCTCGTGCCGTGGAAAGAAGCACGGCGAGTTTGATTTTCCGGACGCTGCCACGCTCTCGACGATGTCACACTTTTCGAAGCACAAAGGAGATCTGTACGTGCAGTGTAACGGTGGCAGCGCAGCGCATACTGTGATGCACTGTGCTAAAGGGTTGTATTTCAACGGATCACATTGCGTGCCATTAAGCACTATGTCGAAATGTGAAGGGTTGCCGAACGGATTTGCTTTTTCCGTCTCGCGTGATTCTGCTCTGTCCACAAAAGGCACAGAAATATTTGTGTGCGAAAACGGCGCTGTGCACACAAAACACTGTGACTCTCCGTTTGTTTTCGACGGTATGCGCTGCATTCTTCCGCACAAAGATAGCTGCTTCGGAAAAGCTGATGGCACAGCGGTGAAATTCACCGAATCCAGCTTCGTTTTGTGCAAGCAACAGGAAGAAAATCGCACTGTAGTCTTTCCGTGTCCGCAAAATTTTCCTTTTTTCGACGAATCTCTTGCTAAATGTGTCTTGCCAGCGAAGCGAACATTCGATGGATCAGCTTCAGCTCATTTGACTGAAAAGGATTCGAACGCAGCAGCTCAGACGCGCTATAAGGAAGTTCAGCATGCAATAGCAAACACAGGCATTAACAGCGGATTGCTGTTTAGCGTAGCTTCGAAAGCGATCAACGGTGAATTCAGTTTGACAAGCATAGCATTAGAGAAAGCATCCTCTGATGCAACGCAGAAGCACTTTGCGCTGCTGAAGCCCGTTCGATCTGAATCACTGCACCTCACTGCACATTTCAATCAAGCATCGGAGGCAAGCAAGCAAAACCGCAGAGCAACGCAACTTCGACCAGGCCTCGCTTCTTCGAAATCTTCGTCGCCGCAGCAGCAGCAGCAGCACCATCAGTCGTTAAGAAAAGTTGCAAAGGACACTTTTGAGGAAGCAGCCAGCAAGCCCGGAAACATAAAGTCAATTGCAGAGCAGCCGCAGCAGCAGCAGGAGCAGCAGTCTAAAGCCGTTGCAACACGAAATGCTACAGTTGTGCAAAATTACGCGCTTTCGTTGTCTACGGGATCGCGTCTTATGCTGCCAAACTGGCAATCCGCTGTCTTCAATGTTATTGCGATTCCGGTTGAGCAAAAGCAAGAAACGACAGCAGCAGCAGCAGCAGCAGCAGCAGCAGAACTTACAGACGAACAGCAGTCTGTTCTGTCGCTGCATTGCGACGAAAGAGCGCACCTTGCATTTGTGTTGGACAGCAGAACTGTAGCAAAGTGTTCAAAGACGGAAGATGAGAACGGAAAATGGAGTATACGCGAACACCTACGGTGCTCAGACAACGAATGCGTACTACATAATCCGAATGAAGAGGCTGAACGACGTTCGGGACACGCGAATAAGTTTACTTGCGTTAACTGCAATGAGCTTAATGCACGAAACTTTGTGCCGGGTTTTGTGAGCAGCAAACATATATGGTCACTTTTTACAACAGCAGCAAACAGAAGCGAGTTTCGCGACACGCAGCGCATGTTAGACGACATGTTTACTTCACGTCTTCACCTCGTTTCCGCATTGGGCGATCGCTTTCTTAATGCGGCTGCGACAACGAGTACAGTCATAAACCGTAGAGTTGCTCGCAAACAAGAGCACGAGCACGAGGACAATTCACTGAAACCATTTCGCCTGATACCGTCACAAGTCCTTTATTATAACAACACAAAGTATGTTGCGCAGAGGGACGAGAACGGCCGACCCGAGTTACGCACTGAAATGCCGCTGTGCGAGACTAGACGAATGCATTCTTTCTTGTTTGGTTGCGTTGACCATGAAAATTGCTCAAACATGTTCACTGTTTCTGGCACGCGCTTTGCTTCAATCAAGAGCACAACCGAGGCGTTCGAATGCGACGTGCGGGGCAATGTAACGAAGAGCATTGTTTGTGGCGAAGACGGAGAACTTGGAGCCTGGCCGACTTCCTCGCAGCCTCTCGGTTCTCCTCAGTTCGTCGGCCTCAGCATCAAAAACTTCGGCACTTGCACATCGCAGCCTGAAAATCTTTCGAACGTTCCTCGGAACACGTGGCTTGAGCATCCAACTGCTCCCGTACAAGTGCTCGTCTCCGACAGCAACGATGTGTCCTGGCGTCCGCTCTCCCGTCTTTCCTCCGATGTGGCGCTTGAGCAAAGAATTGCTTGTTTGGAGAACACAGGCATCTGGAAATACGACATCGATGCCTGCATTCCGTTTGACGCAAAAGTCAATCTTAGCGAAGTAGGCGATTCATTGGAGTTCGACTACATCCGAATAGCATGATCATAGCATGCATGCATCACACGCATACAAAAATATACAACGGCTATGTTTAAATTATTTTTTGTATGCAAAAGTGCAAACGTACAACTTTCGCGTGATTATTCACCACACAGAAATTTTCGCAATAATAAAAACAATATACGGAATGCAACCATCAGTTTCGGATTTGTGAATATTGTGTGAATTCAGGATTCAGGCTTTTCAGTCAGACGGTTCGAAAAAAGCCGTAGCTATATTTGTGTTGGCCGAGATTGTCTCGATCGCTTGTAGCCGAGAAATACGTCCACTGAAGACGTGCAAATAGTGTGTTTCAAAATAGACCCACGCTCATGAAAAATATTGTAAGAATAAAAAGAATACGATTGTATTATACAAAATTTAGATGACATGCGTTGACACTGCACGCAAAAACAATAAGCGCCTACTTTGAATTCGAGTCTGATCGCCTGCTGCGGTCATTTGTAGTGGTGGCTTGAATCGAGCCTTTGTACACGCTTCGAAAATATAAGGCATGTTAGACGCGCGCATTTTGAATTCAAGTCCAATCTTGCGCTGCGGTTTTGAAGTGGTGGCGTAAATCGAGCCTTTGTACACGATTCGAAAATATAAGGCATGTTAGACGCGCGCATTTTGAATTCGAGTCCAATCTTGCGCTGCGGTTTTGAAGTGGTGGCGTAAATCGAGCCTTTGTACACGCTTCGAAAATATAAGGCATGTTAGACGCGCGTATTTTGAAATCTACTCAAATCTTGCGCTGCGGTTTTGCAGTGGTGGCGTAAAAAGACTCTTTTAAGCAGATTCTGCAATTAAGTGGTAAATGTGCTCATGCAGTGAATGCATTGTATGAGATGGTACGTTTTTCACAAAGTCGACTCAAAAAATTATTTTCAATTTTCTCTTTGCCGTTATTCTATTAGAGTGTAACATTTTTCTTGTTTCAATTAGCGTGTAACTCTTCGTATTTCAATTAGCGTGTAACTCTTCGTATTCAAGTTAGATAGAAATCAAAGAATGTCTAAGTCAGAATTGCACGGGATTCAATTAGAGTGAAGACTTCTCTCTATTGGAATTGAATTAGACAGTAGATTTCTCTCTATTGAAAGTCAATTAGACTGAATTTTCTTTTCTATTAGGTCTATGAGATGGTACGTTTTTCACAAAGTCGACTCAAAAAATATATTTTCAATTTTTCGCTTTGCCGCTATTCTATTAGAGTGTAACATTTTTCTTATTTCAATTAGCGTGTATCTCTTCGTATTTCAATTAGCGTGTAACTCTTCGTATTCAAGTTAGATAGAAATCAAAGAATGTCTAAGTCAGAATTG
>JBANCZ010000376.1:0-38727 GCA_037040025.1 Sphaerogastrella javana
CGCTTTGTATCAATTTAAATAACTGTCTGTCGCACATACAAGCAGTCGCATGAAGGAGACGCCAACATTCACACACACACACACACACACACACACACACACACATTTGCATATGTATGCGCATGCCACGCAATTCGCAATGTTTCATATGTCCAAGTCGATTTGTCTGATTGGAAACTATTCAACTTTGATTTGCGTGCCTCACTCTATGGGTGTATGTGAGTATGGGTGTGAGTGTGACAGTGAGTGTGAGTGTGAGTGTAAGTGTGTGTGTGTGTGTGTTGCCTGCTGCCAGGCGACATTGAATGAAGTCATGAGCCAAAAATAATGATGGCAATTATTATGAACTGTGTGTTGTCTTGTGCGCAATAGTTTAAAGAATTTAGCACCATCATAAACGAATTTATGATATGGACAAATATTTATGCAAAAAAAATAAAGCAATATTCTTAGATTCACCTGCCTTATCAGGGCGTCAGTTGCTAGGAATATGAATGCGTTATCTTTTTAATACAATTTACGACTGCTTACGGCGAATTGGCTATTAAATGCCTGCAAAACTGTGACTAAGCCAAGCGCGTGCATTGCGCACAATATTAAAAAAAAAAAACAAAAACAAAACACACACACACACACACATGCGTGCATATGTATTTAACGCTTGGCTAAGCAAGCATGGCAAAGTTTCAGTCGTTAACAAAATGTTTTGCATTTTTTTTGCCCAGCGACATTTGACGAATGTTAACAGCGTGCTCGCTGCTCTGTTAACCTGTAGAGTCGGGGATTGTTAAGCGCTGTTAAACGAAAATGACTTCATGTTGCTGCTGTTATTGAGCGAATTTTGGGCAACCGCTAAAACTACCCACTCGAGTGTTAAAACAACTCTCTAGACTGCATGGTACCATGGCCACCACAAGCAACAACAAGCAACAAGAGGCAGCAACAAGAGGCAGCAACATGCAACGCCAAACCAAACAAAAACAAAATACGGCAAAACTTAAACGCAGCGACATGGCGAGACTGCTTGGTACCAAAATAAACTGGCACAGCGCTTGTTGCTGTTGTTGTAATCGTCGTCGTTGTTGCTGTTGTTGTTGTTGTTGTTGTTGATGCTGTTGCCTTGTTAGCTGTTGTTGCCAGTGGCCGGTTGTTGCTGCTGCTGCTGCCTGTTGACGGTTGTCTGTTGTTGTTTGCTGTTTGCTGTTGCTGTTGCGCTTGCGTTAAACGGTGCTGTTAATTTAATAGACATGCGGCATTTGCATTTGCATTTCGTTGCAACTGAAACTGAACTCCCCTTGTGGCAAGCGCAATTTAATATGCATTAAATTCTGTTTTGGCATTAAATTAATGGAGCAGCAGTAACAGCAGTAACAGCGGCAGCGCAGCGACTGCGGATCATTTGAAAGATGGCGTCAGGTAGTGTCGGCGTCTCTTTGTGAATGCCTAAACGCTGCGGCGAGAGGATGTCTATGTGTATGTGTGCGCGTATATATAAACAAGTGTGTATTAGTCTATCAACGCATGTGTATGTGTGTGTGTGTGTTTGTTTGTATTAATTTTCGCTCACTTTGCGTGCCGCCTGCTGGGGCTGATGCTGATGATGATGATGATGATGATGATGTTGTTGTTGCTGATGAGCCCTTCTATGGCTTCCAGCAGCGTTGGCGCGCCCTGAGAACTGCATGGCGCGAGTCAATTGATTTGCTGAATTTGCTAAATTGTGCTCCGATCTGTTGTGGATTGATCGCACGTCGTATTTTAGCCAATCCAATTTCAATATCAATTTGATCTTATTGAGATTAATAGTATTTTGTAAATAAATACAAATTAGTATTTAAATTATAGTACATATCTTCTTATATAATAGACACTGCTACACATACATCCGCATGTATGTAGCTACAAATGTATGCATGTGTGCATACATGTGTTTGTCTGTATGCCTGTCTCTTTGTATGTGTGTCTTTTTATCAAATGTTTGTTTTTTCTCTTTGAGCTGAGTTGCTTTCGTCAACTTGAAACTGAACCACAAATAAACAACAAATAAACACTGTTTGCACACTGACGAAAATCAAGCGCAAACAAAATCCAACGCAACGCAACGCAACGAAATCGCTTTGTAGCATTAACCGAAAAAAAAAAAACACAACGACACAACAATAATGTTCAAGATGTGAGGCAAGCGAAACACCCGCGCGAACAATCAACTTTCTTGGCAACACAAAATAAAACTGAAGATCGCAAAACTGTTGAGCTTGTGCCAGCCCGCGTTTGCTAGTTGCTGCTGCTGTTGCTGCTGTTGCTGCGGTTGCTACTATTGCCACTGCTGCTGTCTTTTTCTTATCAGCCACTCACACACACTCACACACACACACACACACACACACACACACACTCACACGCACTCACACTCACAGACAGCAGTCGTAAGAGACAGCGACGACAGCAAGTCTGGCGTAGCTGTTGAGGCATCGCAGCCGTTGCTGTCGCCGTCGCCGTCGCCGTCGCCGTCAGCGTCAACCAAGCGAGCCGAGGCGAACCGTACCCCAGCCAACTTGTGCATACAAGTGCATGCGGGTGTGTGAGTGTGTGTTTTTGTGTGTGATCGTATATAGCTAACGTTTATTATAGATGCAGAGTGGAACACCCAGGCGTATACGTGATATGCATTATAAAATCGCTTGACGCTTATCATTTGAGCCAGTCTTCGAAAACGACAAGTGGTTTGCTTAGTGGTCAAGCCAGAAGAGCATGCCATGACATGGCATGGTCCTGATTTGCGCCTGTGGGCAACAAAATACACAGAGAAAAACCTAACTAAAACAAAAATAACAACATCGACAACGAAAATTGAAACGTTTACGGCATATGAATATGCAATTATGTGGATCAATTACGTTAACGAGCGGCGTAAACTAGTTGATTGCAACTAACAGCTGCTGACAGACTTAACAGAACTGGAGCATGTTCTGTTAGGCCACATTTCCCCATAGCTAGGTCTGTTAACTAACAGAATTTGACTGTAACCCATAGAAAGTGGCATATGAAATGAAAATATATGGTTTAAATCAAATATTGCGCATACGTCGGTCCAAACTGGTATGTTTTTTTAATGGTTTTCATTTAGCTGATTAAATCAGCTCTAGCTTAGGCAATTAACTAGTAATTAACAGTGTATTTAACATGGAATATAGCCCATTGACAACAGTCTACTGTTCGCCGCAAATCGTTTGATCATTTCGCTGTTTTGCTAGCCACTCAGGCGACTATTCGGCACACTCACACTGACAAGCACTTACACACACTCAGACAACACTTGTAGAGAGAGTGTGTGTGTTTATTGCTCTACGACAATTGGCATTTTATTAGTTTAATTGAAAGCAAAACAATTTAGCATGCATAGAGAATCAAAAATCAAAACTGGTTTACACTCGATTTTAGTCTCAAATGCGAATGCGAACGCGAATTTGTGAACGAATACAAGTTTTGAATAGTTAACAGTGTATGAACAGAAGCGTGTCACAGGTTTCACTGTACACACATACACACACACACACACACACAAATACCACATACACACATGAATATAAATTAAACAAGTCCATTGAGGAAATTATTTGCAAGTATTTAAAGCATTTTAGCAGCGCTCAAATCAGAGCAGACTGTAACAATTTTCAGTATTGTATTCACTTGGTATTGTTTGTTTTATTTTATATATTTATAGTCTTTCGTGTGTGTGTGTGTGTTAAATACCGGCATATAAATCACATAATTAAGTCTTGCGCCTGTTTATTGATATTACATTTTGTGCATTTGAATTGAATGAATGAGCAAAACCGCAAATCGTTAAGCATTTTAGCCCTCTATATAGGCCCATTCGGCACAGCTGGGCATCCCGGCAGAACATCAGACCTGCAGGCCGCCATCCCATCCCAGTTCCCGTATTGTTTATTTTTGTGAATTCGGAATAATTGCCACTTGATGAAGTCGACGAACAGCAGCCAATCGTTATGCAAATTTAATGCTGCTATGTTAAGGCTTTGACTTTAACATGCATACTTAACAGCATTCTGTTATGCTATTTAACAGAGCTGCGAACTGCTCGAAAAAAAGATAAATCAAAGCCAAAAATAATCGATATACAAATTTAAAACTCTTATGTTAAGGCTTTGAGTTTAACATGCGTACTTAACAGCATTCTGTTAGCTATTTAGCATAGCTGCGAACTGCCGAGAATGAGTATTCTAAGCCAAAAACAATCGATAAGTAAATTAAAGAGTCTATTATGTTAAGGCTTTGACTTTAACATGCATACTTTACAGAATTCTGTTAGCAATTTAACAGCGCTGTGAGCTGCTGTAGAGAGTGGGAAACTAAAAGCAATATGGCGACCCACAAATTGCGAATAAAGAGCACTAAAATAGCGAAGGCCATAAGAAAAGAAAAAAAGAAAAAATAAGTGCAGATCGCTAGAGATAAGCACAAAATAAATAAATAATTTATTTATGGGGCAGGCTTCGAGCAGCGGAAATGACCATGAGTCATTGCAACACACACGATCACAAATTAATTACAATTACAATTGCAACGACAACTACAATTACATTTACAAACACAAATACCAATACAAATACAAATACAATTATAACTACAGTAAATGAGCATTGAACGTGTGAACACGAAGAATTAACACGAATCAAATGAAAGAAACGATCAAAGTTTGTTGCTTTTGCTCCTGTTGTTGATGTTGTTGTTGTTGTTGTTGTTGCTGTTGCTGTTCATGTTGCTGCTGCTGTTCATGTTGTTGTTGCAATTGTTGCTTTTGCTCTTGTTGTATTCTAAGAATGAGAGAAATGACCCACACTTGGCCATAATTGAAATCAAACCGTTTCGATTTCATGGGAATTCTTGCGCTTACATTTTTTTTAGCGCTGCGAGTCTTTGGCAGCCAAAAGGGGGCGCTACAGCCATATGCGTAGATAACAAGGGATTGTCGTTGCATTTATCAAAAGATAAATATTTGAATTGTTAGAAGTTTTAAATAACATATGCCCATAGGTGTTATATATTTAAATTGATCTTATTTAATATTGCCTACTTTTGGGCTCGTCTATTCTCACTAACTGCGCTTCATTACAGGGTATCTAGCAGTTGAGCACTTTTGATGAATTGGCTGCGGCTATATGGCCAAGGACGGAAGAAATGTGTGACGTTAAATGGCGTCAGGTGCGTCCATATAAGGCCAACTGTTTGGACAGCAAAGGGGATTTGCCAAGCCAGTGAGAGCCAGAGCCAGATCGAGAGCGAGAGGTAAAGGCGGGTCGTACGTTTCGTTTGACGTCAATTAAAGTTGGAAATAAAAAATAAAATGAAAAAATAATAAAAAAAACAAAAAACCTGCAAAACTGCAAACTGCAAACTAGTTTCTCAGTGATTACATGACACAAAATCAATCATTAACATTTGTAAATTGTGTGCGACTTATTTGGCAAGCAGTTGTGCTTGTTGTTGTTATTGTTGCCCCTATGTCTGTCTGTCTGTCTGTCATTTTAACTGTTTGTTTGTTAGACAGGCACGGAGACAGACAGACTGATAGACAGGCCCCCCTTTTGATGCGCCGTGTTATTATAATTACTATTCATTGTTGTTGTGGCCCATGAAAACGGCACATTTTGTCATTTATTTATTGACTTTTATTGGCTTATTACAAACATTTAATTTGCCTAAAGAGCACACACATACACACACACACACACACAACCGAAGCAGCAGTTGCCAATAATAATAAAAATAATGAAAATCAGTTAATTGCTTTGCGCTTGGCAGCAGCAGCAGCAACAGCAGCATAACTATATAGTTATGGTTATAGATATAGATAAATATATAGTATATGAAGTAGTTGTTATATGGCCATTAATGGCCAATTTAATGCGCAGACATCAAGACATAAAAATGTTGCTGGCAATGGCACGCTCAAACTCGAAATTCAAACAGAAATCGAAATCGAAATTGTAATCGAAATCGAAAATAATAGAAACTGTTGCATCAGCCAATTTGAAATTGATTCGATTTGACCATGATGAATTGATTAGATATTCAGATATGTATCAATGTCTGTATCTATGTCTCTAATGGCACTTTATTGTGTCATGCTGTCTACAAATAGAACATTATATTTATATCAAACTATGCGTTAAATGCTCTACATAATCCAGTGCTGCCAAAACTGTGCAACTGTTGCCGTATTTCATTCGCATTTTATGGGGCATTGAACTGAACCGCAATATAAGTCAGCCTCATGAAGTGTCAGAGGCTGCATCTGGCAGATGTTATGCCACAAATATATAGCTGACTGACTGGCTGACTGTATGCCTGTCTGTCTGTCTGTCTGTCCGCCCGTCTGTCTGCCTGTCCGTAACTAAGTACAAGTTGACTTATAATAATATGAAAAACATATGCACATATTGTGTTTCTGTGTGTGTGTGTGTGTGTGTGTGTGTGTGTGTGTGTATTGGATGCCTGGCAATTTTCAATTGGCAACATCAAAGCGTGGCAAATGTAAAATGTATCTTTGCTTCGGCATTTGTATCTTTTATGCGTATCTTGTATCTTTTTGCCACACATTAACCTCAAAGTGCGGCCGCTGTTACCAATCAGAGTCCACTTGATTGCCGCCGGCTTCTCGAAGCGCCTGCCAGGCGACCGACCCGGCCAACTGATCGCAACTTCATTATCATCACAAACACATATAGGATGAGCGAGTGAACGAAAGACAGAGAGAGAGAGAGAGAGAGAGAGAGAGAGAGAGAGAGAGAGAGAGAGCGAGCGAACAATAACGAGAAGATTGCCTCAAGTCATTTGAGTGCGGCACAATTGCTTTTCAATTAGGCGGGGCAAACAAAGGCGTGCGGCAAGGCAAGAGGGCAGCGCGTGCCCAAATCGGAATCAAAGCATTTCGAAAGCCCAAAAGAAGAAGAGAACGAATGGCGAATGGTGAATGGCGAATGGCAAATGGCAAATTGTAAATTGCAAACTGCAAAGATTTATTGTCGAATTCAATTAAACCCATTTCACTGGGTTATAAAGCATCAAAAGCAACGAGCGAACGCAAAACAAAATCAAAGTGCAAGGTCAGCAATACCAGGAAATCAACTCGAATTATTCATTTTAAATTAAATCTAAGAAATTATATTTCAATGAGAAATATTCTAGAAGGAATATTACAAATATATATATATACATGATACGATATTATGGTACGCAGAAAAACGTCTGCAAATTGAACAATTGCTGCGATTCATGGGCGGCGCGTTGCACTTAAATTTGCAGCCTGTTGCCAGTTCAATTTCAATTTCAATTTCCATTTCAATCAGCGTCAACGGCAAGTGCAACTTCATCATTAACATGGCCTTTTCAAGTTCATTAACATGCCAACATCTTCACCCGCCTATCCCCCTGGCCAATGTAAAGCCCAATATGACGTCCAATATGAGTTTTTCTTGTTCTGCTTCAGCTCCTGCTTCTGCTTCTTCATCTTCTCTTTCTTCTTCTTGCTGTTTCTGTTCTTGTTCTCTGAGTCTCAGTGAACTTGAAAAATGCATTTCAATATGAATTTCTGAATTTCTTGGAACTGCATATTGTTCAGTTCATCAAAAAGTTTGAGTATCTACCAAACCCTACACCTCCCACTCCGAATCAGCACCCTGTTCCAACGCATTGATACTTACATTAAGTGACAGCTTCTTCATCATTTTTGTTTATTTAATGTGTTTTTGTTGTTGTTTTTGTTGTTGCTGCTGCTGTTGTTGCGGCTGTTGTTTGTTGTAATTTGCAAAAAAACGTTTGCAAATTTGTTTGTACTTTTAATAGCTTGATTTAAGTACTCGCGTTTCGTTTTGCTTAAGTACTCTTTTAATAACAGTTTAATTTAATTGAACAAATTCGATTTGTTGTTGATTTTATGTGCCGTTTGCTTGATTTGTGTTTTGTTGCTTAAGTAGATTATCCGCAGTTTATACTTAGTTAAAGTTTGAAGGGTTTTGCTATAAATAAAATACAAACGTAATTAACTATTTGTCGTCGTAGTTATAATTATTGTTGCTATTATTGATGATGTTATTATTATTTTTTCTTTAATTTTTTTTTTAATGGGTATTATTTTTTTTCTTGTTTATTTTTTTATTTTTTAATTTTTATATTTTATTTTAATTTTTCATATTTTAATTTGTATTATTTTAATTTTAATTTTTAATATTTTAATTTGTATTATTTGAATTTGAATTTGAATTTTTTCTATTGTTGCTGCTGCTTTTGATCTCGTGTGATTGCCTGTCTAGTTGCCTATCAAACGCTGATCTGTTACAGAGATGTTCGATAACAGTGCGAAACGTTAACATTTCAAATGAATGTTAGCTAACATTTACAAATGGCTGCCGCAGAGCTTTCGCTCGTTTGGAATTTGAGAGATTTTGTTGTTATTGTTTTTATGGAATTGTCTCATTTGTATCGCTTTGCCCTTCTTCCCTACATCTATCATTATAATCATCAAGTGTCCATTCCCATTCCCATTCCCGTTCCCACTCCAAATACCATTCTAAATACGCATTGCAAGCATTTTGTTATTGTTTCTGTTGTTGTTGTTGTTGTTCTACTCGTACGATCGGTGTCATTTATTATTATTATTAATGCTATGTATATGTGTGTGTGTGTTTCTACGTTTGTGTGTGTGTGCGTAAGCGTCGACGTCAACGCCATTGATTAAAATCATTTATATGCATTGAGTGCCTTAACTGCCAAACTGCAGCAGCAGCAGCAGCAGCAACAGCAACAGCAACAGCGCTGCCAGCGGCAAAGAGCTTTGTCAAAGAGAGCAGTAGCAGCAGCAGCAGCAGCCGAAGCAGCGGTAGAAGCCGAAGCAGAAGCCGAGCCAGAAGCCGAAGCAGAAGCCGAAGCCGAAGGCAGAAGAGCGTAATGTGCATATGCATATGCATATGCGAGTGAGCGAGAGGCTCAATGCACATGGCTGCTTTTGCTTTTTGCAGTTGTTGTTATTGCCGCTGCTGTTGCTGCTGCTACTGCTACTGCTGTTCTTGTTGTTGCTTCTGTTGTTGCTGCTGCTGCTGCTGCTACTGCTCTTGTTGTTGTTGTTTTTGTTGTTGTTGGTTATTGCTGATGTTGATTTATTTAGCCGGTCCGATCGCTTCGCTCGCTGCATTTAAAATGTCGGAAGTGTTTGCGTGCAAAAAATAAATACAAATGCGTTTGTATGCGTGTGTGTGTGTGTGTATATTTGTTTGTTTATGTGTATGTGTGTATTAATATACATATATTTCCTGTTGCAAGCGTAATTGTGTGGCAGCAGCGCCCAACAGCAACGCACATTGGCAAAAACGAGGCAAAATATATTGGGAAAAAAATATAATACAAAAAAAATGAAACAATTTTGATTTCTAGGAAACGCTAACAATAAAATAACGAAAATCATAATTCCATTCACATGGTATCCCTATGACCGGCATTCCTCGCAGCTCGAAGCTTCAATCTCTCTTTCTCTCTCTCTCTCTTATTCTTTCTCTTTCTCGCTCTGCCACGCACCAATAAGAACTTATGACATCATCGCCAACAAAAAACATTTCAACGAAAGTTTTCTTGGGTCTTTTGGTCCATGTTGCTGTTGTTGTTGTTGTTGTTGGCGCACCCTCTCATGGCAACAGAGCCAAAAGAGCAGCGAAACAATGTCAAAAATGTACAATAACAGCAGCAGCAACAACAACAACAACAACAACAAAAGCAACAGGGAAACGCAGCTCAAAAAGTCATCGTCATCTGTGTGCAGAGTTTTTTACCCATCTCCTTCTCTCTCGCACTGTGTGTGTGTTTGCAGTTGTGTTAGTGTGTTGCGCATGGCGGCAAGGTGGCAGCATAATGCGAAAACAACAACAAAGAAAAGGGCACAATAACAACAACAACAGCAGCAGCAACAACAACGACAAATGTGCCTCTGTCGGCATTGATTTGGTTATGGATATCGAGATGAAGATGAAGATGAAGATGACGACACAGTGACGAGTTGTTGCTCTGATGTTCAGATACGCAGTGGCAGTGGCAGTGGCAGTGGCAGTGACAGTGGAAGTGCCCAGGGGCATGGACAGAGGCAAGGGTAGTGGCAGCGGTAGGCGTCACACATAGCGCAGCAGGTAGTCTTTCTCTCTTGCTCGTTAAGTGATGCAGACGCGCCATGAGCTGCGCTGAGATGCGCTGCTGCGTCACTGCGCACATAGATTAAGGTATTGCGATAAGCGGCAATTGGTATTTCGGTATTTTGGTATATTGGTATTTCGGTATTTTTCGATCATTATGAATGTATTGTTTTTGTTGTTGTATTCGGGAACAGTGTGTGGATGACAGAAGATATAGCATATAGCATATCATATGCTCTAGTGATCAGTCTCAGTTTCAGTTTCAGATTCAGTTTGAGATTCAGTTGCTCATTTTAAATGCTTTCAACTTGTTAATTTCATATGCAGCTCATTTATGTGTTGAAAGAGCAGCAACAGCAACAACAACACGAATGACAATAACAAGAGCAGTAACAACAATGATAATAATCATAATAATAAGTTATAATAATAATAACACATCAACAATATAGCGCGGTATTTTTCCACAATTCACACAATTCGAAAATAATAAACTTTTTTTCAGGCTCTTTTTTCAGACGTTTCGTGTTTTTATTACGTTTTTTTTTTTCATTTTTTTATTCATTTTTTTTTAAATTTTTTATATGCGTTTTTTTGTAATTTTTGTTCGTTAATTGGTGCCCAAAAAAAAGTTGAAAGCTGCGCCGATTTGTGTTGTATTTAAGATACGTGCGGATCGTTTAAAGCGTTCACAATGCGAATACGAAAACTTCGAAAAACTCTACTTATTCACTCTAATTATTCACGCACAATTTCAAATAGTTGCAATTAGATTCAAATGATTTGTAAATGAAGTCATTTGTTTTGTATTTTTGTCACTTGCACTTGTAATTATTTGTAATATTTTTTAGTTGTAAATCGTATTATTACGATTTGTCGCTGCGTGTGCTTACATGATCTTTCGAAAACTACAATAATATAATATCTCGTTTATCTATGCCACAATTGTTGTGAGTGTTGTATGTTTGTATCTTTCTCTTTCGTTCGCTCGCTCGCTCGCTCGCTCTGGCTTTGTCTGTCCGTTCGTAAACGACCTGCTCGCCACGCTGTTCAAATTGAAACTGTTGCACTCTGAAATCCGGTTTTGTTTTTTATACTAAATTTTGTAAGAAACTCTGAGAGCGACCCTCTTACCTCTGCAACATTGTTTGGCTGTCGAATGTTGACTGTTGACTGAAGCTGTTCGTGTTGCCCGTCTGTGAACAGATTCAGTTTATTGATTTCTGTTCCTCTGTTGCTCTGTTAAGCGCAAATGTTGTGCAACATGCTGCTAACAAATGTTGCCAAGTGTGATGTTGCTCAACATTGTTGCCTCTGTTATTTGCACTGTTATGCAAAGATTTTTAAGAAACAAGACTGGAAATCCGATCTTCTTACTTCTCCCTTCAGCTGTTAACTTTGTCAACCATCAATAAGACGAATCTTAACAACAATAAATTATTTAATAATTCTTTTCATTATACATTTGGTCATCTTTCTAAAGATATAAGAGAAGGTACACAATTTCGCCTTCCTTTCTATCTGTCGCTTGTATTGTTAAGTAATATATGAAATCAATATTTATTGATACATAGAGAGTGCATTATATTATTTTCAATACATCAATTATTGGGATTGACATATTACAATTGACTGCATATTTAATTTAAAGTGTATTTTGATTTTGAAATTAATTAAAAATTTAGTTCTGTTTGTAGGTGTAGTAAATAAAAGCAAGTTAAAGCATATTTAACTGCATAAAAATAATTATAAATTTTCAAAATATTATTTACATTTCCTCTCAAATATATTCTTGAGGTTGACAAAGTAATTCTGTTAGTCTATAGGGTAGCAAATTTCCATTCTCATTTCTTTGCTATTATGCTCTCTCAAAATCTTGCCTTTGAGCCATTTGTTGCTGCCAAAAAACTGTAAACTCAGACTGTAAACTTTAAACTGTAAACTGTAGACTGTAAACTGTAGACTGTAAACTGTAAACTGTAAAGTGTAAACTGTAGACTGTAAACCGCAAAACTGTAAACTGTAAACCGCAAAACTGTAAACTGTAAACTGTAAACTGTAAAGTGTACACTGTAAACTGTACACTGTAGACTGTAGACTGTAAACTGTAGATTGTAAACTGCAAAACTGTACACTGTAAACTGTAAACTGTAAAGTGTAATCTGTGGACTGTAAATTATAATTGAGACAGGCCCCTTCGGAGGACCAATGGAATTTCAATACTCTCTAGTTGGGTTTTCCCTAGGTAAACAATGCCTTTTTATATATACTATATAAAAATGTATGGATCTGTACTTAAAAATGCTATTGTTCATGTTGCTGATGCAACTAATTGGCAATAGCTGTAATTATTGCAACATTTAATTGCCACAGAATGACGATCGCTTCGACAGGGCATATTTTAACTGGAATACCCTGGAGATGCAACAAGTGGGATATATAATTTTATCAAATTGCTTTAGTAAAATTATAGATAATATATAGATTAATGCTATTGTTAGGGAAGGACGGCAGTGCAGGGTATGTTGTAGTGCAGCACAAAACTGACAATTGGCTATTGAATGCAAGTTAATTGAGCGGAAAGTGTACAGTGTAAATGAGATTCGAAGCAAATATTCCCCGAGTGGAAAGCTTCCATAGGGGCAGTTCTAGTTCTATGCTCCTAGAAACGATCGATGACTCGATGACGGCAACCGGAACTGGCTGCAATCGGAGTTGAGAATTTGCAACTAAAAATAAATAGAAGAGCCGATACCGAGTACAGAACAATTTGTGGCTAATAATCGAATATGCATACACGAGTCTGCCGTGTGTGTTTGTGTGTGTGTATTGTGTGCTCAATATGGTGAACGCCCCCATCCGTGGGCAGTGTGTTAATTTCTGGATAATTGGACATACAATAACGATCCAAAAATAGCAGATCACGATGCGATAACCAGCATCGGTTATTTAATACTGCATTCAAATATTCAAATTGTACTCAACAAACAGGTGGCAGTATTTGTGTTCGTATTCTTATTCGCATTCGTATTCACATTCTCATAATTATGAATAATTATATACATATATTTATTGCCCACAATCAACTCTGTTGAGATCGCAGCGTCGCTTTTTATGATATAGTCAGAGGGCGATTAAACTAATTAAATCATTATTCGTATTTATTATTAGTATGGTCTAACCAAAGGCAATTAGTACACGCTCTGCGATATGGGTATTCGATTAGTTTTTATTGTTTTCTATCGCATACTTGACACGCTTCTAATTTCTAGTCTCTGATGACGCATACGTTGGTCGTCCATACGGGTCGGTCTCAAAGGGTGAGACACCCCGTTGTGACGTTAGCACATTTTAATTATTTGCCAAGAATAGAACAATAAACCCAATTTTCGCTCATCTAAATACGTATATAAAGTTTCCCGAACTTTAACTGGATAATCGGAAAGATGATGAAATATATCGCAAATCTATTGCAATTTCCTTCAAATTTTATAATTTATAAAGCAGTGGCCTTTCCTTTCTTTCCCTTTTCCGATTAATAACCATTTCAAATTTATTTGGATTCCGAAATTTTTATATTGATATGGGGAGAGAGTGATATGAATGTATTTACTATGCATATAGAGTGAGAGGGGCGCCTATTACTACCGAAACGGAACCGGAAATTACAACAACCAGCACTACTAGTGTGTCTATATAGACGTATATGAATATGATCGTATATTCGTTTCTATGTGTGTGTGTGTGTGTGTGTGTGTGTCTGTGTGGCACACTTTAACACCGATGAGTGAGTGTGGCAAAGATGCCGACCTATAGTGTACAAAAGTTGGATTGAAATGAAATAATATGATATATACTTTATGCCAGCACACGGCGGGCAACTCATGTAAATAATGAACCCGTAAATAAATATTTCACGCGACTCGTACGCTCGACAAACAATTGACCTTGTAACAATTTCTTTACAGCAGCAACAGCAACAACAACAACAACAAACACAATATAACAACAAGAACAACAAAAGTGTTAAATTTGTTATTTGGGCACTGTAAATATGTGTAAGTGATGCCGACTGAGCAACTGGACGACTGGAAGACTGGACTAATGGACGGACGCCTGGGGGGGCTGGGGATAAATGTGAAGTGAATTTACATATTTCAATTTCAATGTTAATAACCTCAAACTGGGCCACAGAGCAAGCAAATCCAAAGCAAATAAATGTTGAACTTGCCAAGCAAATGCAAAAGCCAAATGCAAATGCAAATGCGAATGCGAATGTGAATGTGAGTGTGAATGTGACTGCAAAAAAAAAAACGGGAGAAGAGAAGATGCCGAAAAAAAGGGTGTGCGATAAACGTCAACAAACAAATAATGCAAACAAACAAACAAACAAATAAGCAAACATTAGTAAATATGCAAATATATGCTAAAGGAAACAGAAACTTCAAGTCTGAGTACAGGAGCGGATTGGCGGGTTGACGTTGACGCTTACCTTAGGCGCTTGTTTCAAGTTTCATGCGTTTCTTTTCGTTTCGTTTCGTTTCTTTTCGCTCCGTTTCTGCTGCTTATCGCCTTATCGGCAATGATAGCTCTCGCTCTCGCACTTGCACTCGGTCTTTCTCTTGCTCTCGCGCACTCTCTCTTTCGTTGAGTTTCCAAAGTTTCGATGCATAAATTTCGTCAAGTTTTGTTTATGGTTTTATGCTTTGTTGTTGTTGTTTTTGTTTTTTCTTCGTGGTATTTTTTAAACTAAACCGTGGGGCGTTTCTCTGGCGCTTGACTTTATCGCCATTTTGTGTGGATTTTTGTTAGATCTTTGTGTACGTTGCGTTGATGCGGCCTAGGCGGCATAGGTGGGCGTGGCCAGCAGTAACGTTTAACACAAACTGAATAACAACAACGTTATTTGTGTCCAATCCAATTCCAATTGTATATATTTGTTTTGATTTGCATTTCTCACTATCCACGTTTCGCTGCACTCGCGTTTCACTGCTCTATCTCTCTCTCTCTCTCCCTCTTTCTCTCTCTCGATCTCTTTCACTCACTCTCTCGAAATCTCTCTTTCACTGCTGCTGCTGCTCTCTTTGCGATGAGTGCGTAGCAGAACAGATAATAACAGTTACATTAACAGTAACATTAACAGTGCCATTAACAGTGGCATTAACAGTAACAGTGACAGAGCTAGGCGGCGATCACAATGGCTTTAGTTCACAATGAAGTCAACGCGAAATGAAGCTGAATGAAACTGAATTGTTGTTTGTTTGTTTGTATGACGCGCGGCTCCTGCTGCTGCTGCTGCGACTGCCACAACGACTGCGACTGCGAAGCTGATCAACACTCACGCACGCAGAAACACGCACACTCACACGTACACGCACGAACGCAAGAGAAGAGCAAAGAGACCCAAGCAATGGCAGTCCACTTACTCTCGGTCTCTTTCTCTCGCTCTTTTTGCTGCCGTTGCTCCAACAGTCACACACAGGGTGTAACATGCGCGTGGGCTGTAGCGAGAGCGACGGCGACGGCGACGGCGACGCTGGCAGAGGCAGAGGCAGAGGTGGCGACAGCGGCTTGCAGGGGCGGATGCGGGGTATTTCGCACGCAATGCGAGTGGTTGGGCGCGTTTAGTGACATTCAGTGCCAGGGCATCGAAATTGCTTTACATATGCACGCACACACGTACACAGAGACGCACAGGCAGAAGCACAAGCGCATACATGCATATATCTTTGTAAATATATTTCCACATAATTGATATGCGGCGTATATACACACACACACATACACATGTATGCATGCATATGTATGGTATGGAACTCGACAACTCGACCAAGTCGCCCCTGACAAGGGCCACACGATTCTCACGTTGTCACTGATAATTCACAATTTACTCTGCACTACATACACATACATATGTACACATGCATATACACATACACACGCACGCACACATACATACACGCACACACACATGTATGGCAAATAAATTTTAAGTAGCCAAAATTATCTTCTGCAATGCACAAAACAAAAAAAACAAATACGTTTCTTTTATTTATCTCATTCTTTTCTTTACGGCATATATAGAATCGAGTATATATACATATACCTATGTATATCTGGCTATAGCTATAGCCATACGCCAAGGCAAAACAGAAAAATCACTCCAAATTTTCTTGGTTTGATCATTTCTTGTGAACTCTGTTATGATTATTCACTATTAATACTATTTCCTTTATAATTCTTGATATTCTTGATGTTCTCTTCTCGTAGAATGAACAAATTGTCAGGCCGCCTGAGCAACGAAAGCAGACTAAATGCAAAAAGTGAATTGACAAAATGTTGGACTCTGTGGGGGCCTCTGGCAGCACTGAGAACTGAGTACTGAACACCGAACACAGAACACAGAGTAGTGCGAGAACAGAGAACAGCGCACTGGAGCACGGACGATCGTACAGACACACTCATACACTCATACACTCACTCACACATGCATACATATGTATCATCATTCGATGTGTGTGCGTGTGTCAGACAATGCTCAATCCCCTCGGCTGCCCCCAACGACCATGCCATCAGCAGCTGTGGTCAATGCATTGGCACAGAGTCATGCCTCTCTAATGGGGTCTCTAGCCAGACAAAGGAAACAAACCGATAAAAAAGCCAAAGACATACGAAACACACACTTATTCGGAATTATCTATATGTGTCTATATATGTGCATTCTAAAGTGCACATACAGTGAGTAACCCCTCCTATAATCTACGCCTCTGATATACGTCACGCACACTAGTGCAGCAATTGAAATTGAAATTGAAATTGAAGCATGTAACTGTAATTCGCTCGCACTCACCAAAATAAAACGCGTCGCGAGCATAAATGAGTGGAGGCCCAGACGATAAGCCGTATGCCCGACTACCAGTTATTCTCTATATATGTAGCATAATTCTAACATTTTTAACTTTTTATCATATTTGGGTGGAAGCTGAAATAACCCTCAAAGTATACTATGTAAATATCTAGAGGCGAATATTTTGAAAAAGTTTTTAAGTGTTTTCAAAAGTTTTGAAAGAATTATATTAACACAAGGTGTACATTTAAATAGAATATTGTATAAATATTTTAAATATATTTTGTATTATGTAAGAAGAATGCATTACAGATCTCTCGAAAAAAAACTTTAACCATAAACACTTGCTTCTTTGCTAAAACATTTAAAATATTCTCACCGAAGATCGTTTTAACCGGAAAAGCGTTTTTAATATTACTCATCACTGATTTCTCATAGTTTACTCTAAAGGGGCAGTATCAGTATCAGTTGACTGTTTGATCTAGCTTAACCCTTTGTATGATATTGGATCCGGATTTCATACATATGTACAAAATGCAATAAACTTTCACGTTTAAAGAATAATTCTGAAACACATTTTAGTTTCAGAGATAGAATGTATGGGTTCTCAATTAGTTGCCATTTAAATCAAATAAATAAACATTACTTTGATTTAAATTTTGTATTTTGGTATGAATACACTGAATTTTGATCGGTTTGTTGCATTTAGGTGCATCAACTTCATATAGAGGGTTAAATACTCCACACTGGAGAAAGGAATTGTACAGGGTATGCATGTGTATACTTATGTCTGCTTGTGTGCCAGTGTGAGCGAGTGGATTGGTGTGTAAAGTATCTTTACAGGCAGTTCTTGCAGCACCTCCACCTCCACTTGGTGGCTCTGAGGCTCCGCCGGACTTTCGTGTAAAATGAAATGTAAAACGCGTTTGTTCAGCTGCGACTCTGCGCCGCTGCGTCGCAAATTATTGCCCGTTTCCGTTTTGGGCGGCAGCGAGAGAGATGTCCGGACTTAAATGAGATCGAGTATAGCCATAGCCTAGCCATAGTAATAAATATGAGCGTGAATGTGAATGTGAATCGTGTATGTGAATGTGCATGTGAGTACGAGTATATATATTATATATTATATATAAACAGCTATATATGTATATATTATATAGAAATGGCTATATATAAATTATACGCCTTTTTTACAATTAGATTTACGAGCAGATGCTCGACGATTTGGGCGGAGTATGGGCGGTGTGGGCGGTGTGCGCTTTCAACTTTCAACTGTGGCTCGTATATTAGTTTGTTTATAAACGCATGTAAATAATATACGTACGACTGGCCATAAGGTATTATTATATGTAACTACAGCATGACATACATATATGGTATATGGTATAGAATATGTACTATAGATTACGTATACGTCAGCGTGTCAACAAACTTGTAATGTGGAACAAGTATGATTCAATAAACCCAGCGCAGTGCGCCCTCTGTCCAACATTCTGTCTGACAGACTGTCTGTTCATCTGACTGAATATCTATGAGTGTGTCAGACATGTTGTCTAACTGTGCATATATTTGATTTATTCGACCTGACAGACAAGTTCAGTAAGATCAACGATCAACGATCAAAAATCAACGATCAAAGATCAACGATCAAAGATCAACGATCAATTGTCAGCTATCAACTTTCAGCGATCATTTACTGATTTTTGAAGTTGTCATAGGACAGTTACCATATGCCATATACCATTTGAACAGTTGACATATGTTCCGTCATATTATGTATGATATTTAAAGACAACAATGAGAACTGAATTGATTGCGCAATGGGCCAACAGAATGCACTAAAAATATGCACAAATTCTTACAATTGTCGAGCAGCAGCTGATGAGATGATGGAAAGATGAGATGATGAGCTGCTTGTATGCCAGTTAATTGCCATATATATGGTATATTAGCTATGCTTTATGACTTTTTACTTCTTACTTTTTAATTTTTGAGATATATAGTATGTGAGTCTGTGCTTAGTATGTATACCAAATGAGCGGCGCACACGCAAATTATAAATACTTGGCTGGCACAATGTAAGGAAATGTCAAACACAAGCCGACTTTTAGCTCAGAGATCGAGAGACAGAGAAAGACTCAGTACGCGAGGGGGCGGCTGTGATAGACCCCAGCAAAGGTCATTCGCGGTATGAGCAGTCATGTGAGTGTACTATATGCTCTTACTCTCACTCACCCACTCATTCTCTGTGTCTCTTTCTCTTTCGCTGTTTCTAAATTCGTGACTCTGATCCATGATGGGCACTTAAGGCACACAAACCAGATATAACTGCTGTCATTTAAGAAATAAGCAACGTTTTATAGTTAGTCGCTTATAGTTATATACGACTGACTGACTGATTGACAGACTGGACGATTGACTGACTGACTATTCACTGTTCACTTTTCACTTTTGACTCTTGACCGAATGACAGACCTGTCCAACTGGGCAGCACCGTGTTTGCGGCTCGTGCATAAATCAAATTAACAAATTCCGCCCTTCAGCCTATATTTATCGCTATATTTATCTCGTTCTCTGCTATTTCTACAGCTATTTTTATTTTCATTTTCACTTTGTATGCATTGGCGATTGCAATTATAGATCTGCTTGATTTGGTACGCGATTTTCGAAACCCGTTTGATGCCTTGTAATTGAAAACGCTGCACCTTAAAAAAGGCCGATGATCTATGAATTCATTTCACTATGACTACGACAAAACATAGTGTAATAACATAAATAACTTATGATTTAAATTTGAAAATAAAGTATATATTTCGTTTAGTGAATTTGATATTTATGGTATGTGTAACTGTGATTTATTTTACGTTTAGGACAAGTTAGAAATTCGACCTTGTCTACGAAGGAAATTATTCATATCTACTATTCACTGTGTAATATTTCTTGCGGTGTAGCTAAATATAGCTTTTAAAGCCGACAATTGTTACAATTACCCAACGGCTGATCGTTTCTCATTACAGTTATGATCTGTGGTTGCAATCTGCATGTCGATTACTTACCATTTTGTAGGCCTTTGGCTGATACTGTTACTACCACAATTGTTAATACCGCTGCTGTGGCTGATAAAACTGCGTTGGGCTCTGCAAACGGTGCCAAAATGTTTGCGAAACTTCTGGCCAAGTCACTTATATAGTGCCCTAACAAAATTGTGGGTGGTATTTGGTGCTTTTCCAATGGAATTGCTCTGGGTGGTTGCTGCTCTGCTCATTTTGCATAATCCGCGGTTGCTGCTGCTGCTCCTGATTACAAAGAGCCCTCAAGACAAGTGATACGATAAGCGTATAAATTATATAGTTGCGTTTGTGTGTGTGTGTGTGTGTTTGTCATATGATTATGATTATATGTGCTTGAGTGTATAGTTGATTAGTATGCGCTCTTATCACTTGTTGCTGCTGTGTTTTAATGCTTATTGTCCATCCATTTCATCTTCAGTTGCTCCCTTTTCATTTCGTTTTCGTTTTCATCTGTCATTTGTGTGCAGTGCCTGACAATTTGTCTATACAAAGTATATCATTATTGCTCCATTGGCAAGGACGATTCATTATGCACATCGATATGCGCTTATTGCTTCTAAGGATGCGAACCTGAAGCCTTTCACTTTCGCCTTTCGCACAGCAGGTCAGTTGCCAGTGCTGCGCTCTTTGGCAGAAAAACAGCTAAATGCGATTTAATGTCAAATGTATTTATTTGTGCTCTATATACAGTGACTTATAGCTATATAACTATAAAATTTGCTAGCGAATTGCATTTAACCATGATGTCCGTGTCCGTGTCCGTGTCCATGGCCATGACCATGACCACCTCCTGCTCCAGTAGTGCCCGCACCTATAACCACTGGCTTAACCACCACAATGGGCTTCACAACGATGGGCTTGACGTAGACTGGCTGGGGTTTGGGCAGCTTTAACTTAAGACTGCCGAGCAGATCTTTGGGATTGACCGGTAGTTGGGGTTTTACGTAAACGGGTTTAACATACACGTGCTTAATGATCACGTGCTGTGGCTCCGGCGGCGGTGGTGGCGGTGGCGGCGGAGGCGGCGCTGGCTTTGGTTGTGGCTGCGGCTGTGGCTTTACCAATTTCTCGGAAATGCTGTTTAAAATATCCTTGGGATTTATCAGCAATGGTTGCTTGACCAGGATGGTAGCCTGGCAGACAGTGGCTGTGGCCAGTAGCAGTAGACAACACTTGAGCAGATCCATGGGGCTAGTGTGTGGTCGCTTGACCAACGTTGTGCTATTTATGTTGAATGAAGTCAGCTCAAAGCGAGAACTTCATTGGCATGCAATAAGGGTTCTCGCTTTTATTCAAATTTGTTATATAGCTCGAAACTCCTCACACACAGACAACCAGTTGCTGCTGTTGTTGCTGCTGATGATGAGAATTCCCCCAGTTGTAAGTTGAATTGATAATGATTATGTGTCTTTGTTGTGATTCTGCGCAACATTATACAATAATGATCGCTGCCAAGTTGAAGTTGACATTCAGACAACGCTTGTCGTACATTGTGGACCGTAGACTATAGACTGTAGACTGAAGACTGTAGACTTCAGTTAGACATGACGTCTGCAGCCTTGTTAATCTATGCATCTCTAGAAGAACGCTTGTCCCGCATGCCCAATGGATTGACTTAATTTCTGTTTCAAGGCGACGAACGAGCACTCGCATTACGGAAGTAAATCGCAAATTTTTAACATATTCTCATGTAAGCGAATGAGTGATTATAAACACAATATACACAATATAAAATTGCTAAATATTTTAATTAATCATTAAAGTGGTTATATACGTTTTAACTCAAGTGATGTTTTACATTGAAAATGTTAACTGTGCACCGTATTCAATTGTTGTGACAGTGGTGATTTTTGGCAATTGTAGAGAAGAATTTAATAACATTATATTCTTGTTGACTTAATTTGAATATTCGGAATTTTAGATGGCATATGTATATTTTAAATTGTATTTAAATTGTAAATTGTTAAGCATAACAAAAATAAATTGCATTAATCGCGACAATTTGAATTACGTCTAGAGTAATTCGTCTCATTTCACAAGAAATATAATCCACTAATATAATTAGTTTCCCAGGTAATTTAAATTAAATTGTGTAAACGATAATCGTAGTGCAGCCCTGGCTTTAAAAATACCAAATTCGATTAACAATGAGCAATAGATTTCGATTACTGACACCGATAAACTGATAGCACTTTGCGCGTGTTCAACATGGAAATACATAAAGATTTACACTCGCTGTTATTAGAAACAAAAACGGGAAAACAAATTTCCGAATATCATATGAAATTGCTTAAGAAGCAGAATGTTAATACACCTAATGAATTCGTTGAGGCTGAGAACTTGCCAAAGTTATTGGCTTTGCCGGCCGATCAGGTTGAGTTTATAAAGCGGGAACTTTTATCGCTATTGGTAAAAAATGTGAGATTTAAAACGCTATATCAGTGCAATCCTCGTAGTTATTCAACAGGCATTGACGAGTGCGTAGGACTATATTAATGATAATAATTATAAGTTGTATACCAAACTAAATCATAATTTATTTCAGGCTTGATAAATTGCTAAACACCATTGGGCAGCCACTGCGATCGGGCCGCATCTGGGAGCTCTACGGTGAGTCTGGCTTTGGTAAAACCGAACTGCTCCACACACTGGCTACAAGCTTTGTTTGTCAACATAGAATCGAAGAGCACCAAGTGCTCTTCATAGACACCAAGGATGAATTTAATAGCGAGCGTATACACAAGATACTGCAGCAACGACAACTTGATTATGATTCTATCGAATATACCATGAATGCCATCAACGTGATCAAAGCCAACACTGCCAAATCTTTGATCGATACACTTGTAACACTGCTGGAGAAACTAAGCGCATGGGATGATACGCTGGCACACATTAAATTGGTGCTACTTGATTCGCTTGCAGCCACTTTCATGTTACTTCGCAGCAGCCAGGAGAAAAATGCGGGACGCAGTTTTCTAGCAAGGCTGGCAATGCTTATGCGGCAATTGGCTAAACAGCATGGACTTATTTTTGTCTTGGCCAATTTATCATTTTCCCCTGAAATTGAGAGTATGTTTTTCTAGTTCTCTTGGAATATTCTCATATTATCCATCTTCTTTTGACAGGCGAAGACGACGGCGCTGACAATGATACTCTGATGGAACCAAATCCTGCCACTACAGACGATTACATACTCCTAGGCAAATACTGGGATTCCGTTTGCACGCTTACATTAGCCCTTGAAATACCAGAACAATCCAACAGCAACGACGGATTTAGACTGCTAAAGGTATGGAATAACAGTTTTGGTCCCAGCGGAGGTAGCTGCTTGCTGCGTATTACCGATGCTGGCGTCATCTAGTTAGTCTGGTTATGCTATTGCTGCTGGTATTATTAAGTTTGTATTTACAGTAATTATTATACTGTTACTAAGTATTAACATTACTTTTGAAGTAATCGTTGCCCCTTCTCATATTGAGGCATTGTTTACATTGTTAACCAACAAGCAGTGTGACCGTAGTTTCAGAACGTAAAAAAGTATATCAAACGCGATGAAAAAAGAACCTGTCACTTGTAGTGCTATCGAAATAAATACTGTCGATAAATAATAGTGATAATAGTGGTGCTGCAGCACCTGGGAACTTTTTGTGGTTGTATTTTTGACACTTGATTTAATTTACGTTGTTGTTTTCTTTGTTTTTTGCCTGCTCTATTGCAAAATGACAGTTTATGTACACTAAATAATTGCTGGTAATGGAGCGTAATGTGCTAGAAAGCAGCCTGCTGGGCGCTGCCTTCAGTATTATCTTTCAGGTGAACCGCAAAATCTATGGGAAAAAAATGAAAAGAAAACTCATCCACAACGAATGAGTCAGAACCTTCGAAGGGCATTGTTATTGTTATGTTTACTTCTTCTCTTTCAGATACTGTGCCGTATCCTAACCTTCGGCATTAATGCGTACATTGTGCGCAATGTAGGTCGCGAAGTGCTGGGCATCATGAATGTGCGCCTGCTGCTGCTCGAGAGCACGCTGCTCTTCCTATCGCGCGAGGCCATTAACCGGGCCGCACTGAGCGCCAACTCTCAGCGACGTGACCAGTGCTCATGGTCTCAGTTGATAAATCAAATGTGGCTTACGTACGTGATGTGATACATTCAAATGAAATCCTTTCCTTATTTTGTTATTGCTGGCAGTGTGCCTATTTGTGTAATGCTCTGTATGCCCTGTCTCTATATATGGTTGCACTGGCTCTCTGCGGTGGATTCGCCATATAAGGCACAATATGTATTTGCTTGCTATGCGGTAGCAGCATCGTGCGCACTGGAGCTGATGGCTGAATCGACGGTATTTGTAGCACAAGTCTTTTGTTTTGTCAAGCTGAAGATTGTGCTCAATACGATGCATATACTTGTGCGTTCGATCATCTTCTTTTGGATTGTCATGACCAATCATAATGCGGCTATTAATGCATTTGCAATTGCCCAATTGGCAAGCGCTGTGACCATTGTGCTTGGTCAATACGGTTTCTTTTATTACTACATCAAGCGCTTTAAAACATACAGAGAAAAGAGAATACAGCGCAAGAAAAGCAAGGCTACATTGGCAACAAGCTCCTGGGAACGCACTCTCTTTGGGCAAATGGATGATTTTCCATTTACGAAACTGTCCGAGCTGCTTCCGGGTGTAATCCATCGTAATGCTGGTGATAGCTTCTTAAATCGCGAACTGCTAACGCTAACGTTAAGCTTTGTTAAGCAGGGTGTGCTCAAGCAGATTTTAACCGAGGGCGAGAAGTATGTGATGTCCGTGTCGCCGATTCTGAGCTTCGGCGAACAGGCCACCTACGATGTGGTCAATAATCTGGGTAGCCTAGCGGCTCGATTTGTATTCCGCCCCATCGAGGATAGTGCCTATTTCTATTTTACCCAAACCATTGCACGCGACACGCGTGTCACCGAACAGCCATTTGAGCGTGTGCGCCAGGCGAGCAACGTGCTGCACAATCTTCTGCTCGGAGTTAGCTCCATTGGACTGCTGACGTTTACATTTGGCCAAAGCTATGCCAATACACTGCTGCTGCTCTACGGCGGCGTGGAGTTTGTTGCCGGTGGATTGCCAGAACGTTTGCTGCAATGGCATTGCCTTGCGATTTATTTACTAGCCGTGAATGGCATCAGCGAGGGTTACATGTTTGCTACCAACACAAGTCGGGATATCAATAAATACAACTATCTTATGGCCATTTTCTCTATAAGTTTCCTCATACTCTCCTACATTCTGACGGGTACCTTCGGGCCGGTTGGTTTCATCTTTGCGAATTGCATAAATATGCTCAGCCGCATCATTTACAGCACTTGGTATGTGCGCCAACAGTATTATCCGCTGCGTCTCAATCCGCTACGGGGTCTGTGGCCGGGTAAGCTATTTGGTGTTACACTGCTGATAGCTGGATACATCTGCTACTTGTATCAACACGCCCCTCTTTCCATACATCTGAGTATTGGTGTTGCGTGTGGCATAGGTTCTTTACTCGCCTGGGCTGGGTCTCATCGCGAACTGGTGCTATTGGCCTGGAAGTATGGACGCCGCATTAAGATTGCCTGATTAGCGATGCATCTGTCTATCGAAATTTAGGCAATTTTTTAGTTCGCTAGCACAAAAACACACAACTCCCAAATTTGTAGTTGATAAGTAAACATATTTCATGTTAAGTTATATTTAATATATTCATATAAACATCTATGTTTAACTGAATATATGTAAATATTAAAATTGTTTAATGTTTAATAAAGTAAAGGTATTGCAATACAATGAAAGACACTGCCCGCCATTATTTTAACTAATAAAAATCAAGAAATTCTATTTGATTTGTTTTTTATTTGTATGTTTGGCATTTGAACATTTAGATTATATTTAGATTAGTTAGTTTTACGTTAAACAAATATACAATAAATGTGTTTATGTTCAAAAATAAATGAGTTTCTGAATAGTTAACATGTTTATCAATTTAAATACAAAAAATATATATATATATAAGTACACTAGAAATGTCAGTAATCAAAACGCGGAAAACAGTGGAAATTACTGTCCTCCATTATGTTATAAAGGAATCTTAAAATTAAATTTAATACTATACAGTTAAAGTTGTAATTATTTTCATTGTGTGTAATCGATGGTCGATTTTGTTAATCTCGTCAAACACTAGGCTTTTCTTTTTGTGAAACGAGTGTCGTGCCACCTGCAAAATGTGCAATATCTGTATTTCTTTCAATATCTCTCCATTATTAATATCTCCTTCCCATGTTCCGATGGTGAGCCATTTCTTGCTGCTCATCGAGCCAGCTGTTATTTATTTTATAATCCATCATCGGAGGCAAAATTTTTGGTAATTTACGTGCAGAACTGTTATTCCCACGGATATTTGTACTTAAAATTCTCGGCTGTTCTACGGGAAGAGAGTGTTCTTCCTCGCTCGTTGAACAGCGTCTCATTGAAGGTAAAATCTCCTGACATTTAAAGCGATATGAATCAATGTTCTGAGGCAAAGCATGTGGTATTACGTAGCGTGGCTCTTCGGGAGCCAAATAATCTGGTATTACAGAATGCGGGTCCTCGGGAGACAAATCATCAGGCAATACAAAGTCTTGCTCCTCTAGATACAAATCATGTGGCACTTCGAACAGTGGTTCCTCGGGAGACAAATCTTCTGGCATTATGAAGAGTGGCTCCTCCGGAGTCAACGATTCTGGCATTATGAAGTTTTTGCAGTGCTTGTCCTCACAGGTTTCGATATGTGACTGTAAAGCAAACGAATTCAATTTTTAATTTTACATTTTCCACTTTTGATTCATTCCACTTACCTCCAAGTCCATTTTAAGCACAACACATTTTTCGTTGTAAGGACACCTAGCAGGTTGGGCCCACGGATCATTTCGAGCGCATCGTAATAAATGCCTTGCAAAATCGTAACATAGTACGCGATGGGTTTCATTGTACGGGCAAATCATATAATTGTTGTCTTCAGGTACGTATTCTGTGTCTGAACCCGATTCCTGTGATTTATTGCTGTCGATCGCCAAATTACGCATTGCCTGCGGCAAAGCATCTGGTAATTCGAATTGCCCTGAAGCATTCTTTGCATAATTGCCATTATTTAGCATTTTGCGCTGCTTTTTACGATAAGTGCGTCGTTTCGATTTGGCACCAGTCGATTTACGTGTATTTGGTTTGTCTTCGATTTGCTTTTGGTGATTATTTTCCTCTGTTGGTGGCTGATCGTTCCAATTACCCGAGTGGCCAAATAATTGCTGATCCTGGTGAAGATCTGGTAGTTCAAAACGTACACAGTCCTTGAACTCACAGACTTCAATATGTTTCTGTAATGCAATAGAATTAGACTTTGAATTTCACGGGGTGTAAACTTTTCACTTACCACTAAGGCTGACGGTGCCATAACATGATCAGTGTAGAAGGGACACTGGATAGTTCGCCTCTCGGGATGGTTCCGTGCGCAGCGTACTAAGTGTGCCGCCAAACGAGTTGTTCGGATATCATGGAATTCATCGTACGGACAAGTCACATAGCTGTAGTAAACTCGCTGCTTTTCCATGGTGGCCTTCCAGTTTTGGGTGTTATCACTTCGATTTTGAGACATGTTCTTTGACTTCTCAATTTAAAAGGGTAACGCAATAGATTATGTAGTAGTTGAGTGGGTTTTTGGCGATTTAGTTAGGAACTGTCTAAAATCTGGTACAGTTTCCTATGAAATTATTACAGCAACTTCGGGTGATCTTTTTAATAACTTTGTAGTTGAATACTTGTTTGCAGTTGAAGCGTTTTATAGATTGCTATGGAATTCTCACTGCAACTAAGAGTATATTCGATTATGAACTGTTTAACGTTTGCACAATCTTGAACTAAGTTTAAAGTAGTAGATTTGAGTTAAAGAGTTTTAAAAAAACTATTTAAAATACGGTGTATTTTGCTATGAAATTCTCACTGCAAACAAGTGTATATACGATTATGAACTGTTGTAGATTTCAATATGTAGGTAAAGATAGCGAAAGCTAATAGTAAGTGAATCCGATCACGATCCCGGTTGAACTGATGTATGCTCTGCGGAACAGCCCTTTTTATACCCAAAACCTATACGGAGTTTTTGCGAAATTCCGTATAATTTTATTAGGGCTCCTGCCATCTTGAAGTCGATACCTATTTATTACGCCGACTGTCATAAACCGATTAACCACCGTATGGCTTAAAGCAGAATTCCCAACGCCAGATGAGCGTCACTAACCAAAGTCAACTATCAGGTAAGAACCGTTCTAGTGCCACACATAAGCTCAGCTAAATATGCTTAGTTGTATCCTTAGGTAAATTTTTATGGATTACAAGCTTTGTCTGGGTTTTTTCGAAGCCGGAAACTGAAAATATATATTTCGGATTCCTGGAATTTGCTTTCTTAAAGAGCTTTTAGTGCCATCCAATACCATATGGTAACCGAACTAAAAGATAGTTTGCTAAATATCACCGATTGAATTGAATTTGTAAATGTTTAATGCATATTCTTGTGTTTATGTACGTATATAGGTATAACTCATAGCCCTCACTTACTAACATATTGGGCGTATAATGTTTAAATTAAATTGTTTAAAGGATTATAAGAGTATTCAAAAATTAGGAGTTCAATGCAATTTAAACTGTTACCCTTACAATATTAAGTGATTCGGTGATTATAAATTACAGGGTTTCTGTTTGTGGAGGAGGGCTTAGGTATCCACAATTTCTAAATGACTATGGGTAGAATATGTGATCGTTTTAGCTTTAAAATTCCTCACGTTATGTCCCTATTACAAGGTATCTATTTGTGGTAGAAGTCGGGTCATCGAAAATTTAACATTTAGTCTTATGTTGTATCTGTTAATTATAATTTTGAGAAATAGTGACAAAGCAAAACATCCAATCTTAAAAGTTGGGCATCTTATGTTTGTAGAGCGGGACACAGGAACCGACAATTTCAAAAGGTATGCTATTATATTTTGATAACATTATCGGGAAGACTTGTTAGTTTCTACACATTCCAATTAAGAAGTAACAAATAAGCTGCATAAGCATGATTCACAATTTGATCCCGTGAAGGATGATATGAAACACAAAGGAAATAAACTTACAATCAAATTTAATTAAAATTATTTATTCAGAACATGTTTCATTTTCAATGAGTCTGTTTTTTGTTTTAATCCATAATACATATGTATAATCACTTAATGCATTTTTTTTTAGTTAGATGTGTATGTGTTTGTGTATATATTCACTATTAACTAATTATTTATTATACAATTGATATAAATATAAAAAATTAAATGTTTCATAGACTTTGTTACAGATTGTAATATATGTTTCTTGTTTCGCTGACAGGCAGACACAGATCTCTTCTCGATCCAACAGTGCAAACGAATAATGTAATACGATAAAGGAAATGAAGAATTTCCGTGGCAATTGCAGGCACCGTGCAGCCAAATTCCACTCAAAAATTATGCTTGTTCTTAGTTGACTGGCTGAGATAAATAAGGAGACGCTAATCAATTGTTGGGGGCCGTGCCGAGGGATCATCACGATCCATGGGCGGCGGTGAGGTAAGAACTTCAACGCTTTGCGCTGGTCCTGCGGTGAGGTAGCCGGCTGTCGGATTGATGCCTGGAAAAGATAACAATTTAATTTTGATCAATTTCACATAAGTTTAAGCAAATTACCAGTTAAATAGCCACGTATATTTGTGTCCGTGATGAAGAGATCGTGGCGCTGATCCTTAAACTCGGACCAAACTGGATGCTTGAGCAATATTTGAGTAACTCGATCGCCATAATTCAGATTATGGGTCATGCCCTTGAGCGCAGCGACAATTTGTGCCTTAACCGCAGACGCATTATCAACAAATTCCAAGCGACTGTCCAGTAATCCCAGCAAGAACGGTATGAGTCCCACCTCCAGTGACTGGCTAATAAGGGCATCCTATGGGGGAATAAGAGACATTGAACATTAGATGCAATTTTCAATAGGAATTCCCCTGTAACTTACATGCTGATGCTTGAAAAGGCGACTCAACGTTTCACACGCCTTTTCAATGCAATCCCTGTTGTGCTCCATACATTTCTTGAGCGGCGCAACGCATTCGGTTTGTGATATGGCGCTAACACAGAACTGCAAACGAAATATATCTGATAATTTGAAAACTAAAATGATCAAGGTTTGTTGTGTAACCTACCTCAGATAGCGACAGTTGATGTAATACTGATAGCGTGTTCTTTGGTTGGACTGACAGCAAATTGAATAGCTTGGGTATATGCCCCAGCACTGGGATGTCATCGGCCAGATTTGGCTGCGAACGCAGCAGCTCAACCAGCGCTGTTGTGGATAGATCCAAGGCATCCTGTTCCGACGAACTCTTGCCAATTTGTTCCACCACAAAGTCCAAGAGATCTGACAAGAATTGCTTGGGTTTACGCAACGTCCAGGCCGGATTACTGACAAACAGTCGCAAGTAGACACCGGCTACGACAATCTCGTTGGAGACAATATCCTTGAGCACCTCGGGATCCTTCCATACGTGTCGCGGATTTGCCTTTTGCTGCTGATAGAAACGATTACAGGCTTCGGCAACAGCATCGCAGACATTGGAGCGTGTGTTATCATTCCAAATCAATTCCGGATGCTCGTGTATAGACTCAAACAACTGAACAGATGTTGCCGGTGACTCAATCATTGCATCGATGAAGAGCGCTGGCAAGAACTTTGATATTGTTATGCGCACTTTGGGTCCACTCAGACGATCAGCAGTCATTTTGGCTAAAATTTCAGCACACATTTCACGTATTTGCGGGTTGCGGGAATTACAGAACATGTCCAGCAAATAGATGACAGCGCCCTTTGTCTGTGCCTCCTTGATCATCTCCTGAACATTCATAAGACCCGACAGCGTCTCCAGCACCTTGACCTGGCTGGCGCGTAGCTCGGGATCTTTGAGTGCCACCAAATAGTTGCCCAATATCTCACAGGCAGCCACCTCAGAGACGCACTCCTTGTTGCGCGAGACCAGTGCCACTACCTCCAGTGCCACGGATTTCACGCTGGAATTCTGCAATAAAATGTATATATAGTAGAGCTTGAATAATTTCAACAACTTTGTTCTTACATCAGCGAATATATTGTTGGCCAGAAAGCCGAATATCATATCGAAATTGCCTATGCATTGTATTTCCACCTCGGCGTTCGCCTTGATTACCGCGATCAGCGCACGTAATACCATGGTTATATGCAGCTCCAACTCTGTATCGCTGGCATAATCATATTTGCCCTGCTGCAGCGCTTGCTGTAGTTCCGCTTGGGCATCCGTTTCTAGTTTCTTGCGACTCTTGGAGCGATTGTATGCATTCAGCACTTCATCAAAGGTACTGCCTGGTTTGCCAGCATCCGCTTGTTGCTGCTGTTGTTTGAGTTGGGGGTGATTGGGCGCCAGTGTGGGCGTGAGTATGCCATCGCTGCCCATTTTTTGTGCGATTGTTGATGCTGGACTTGCTGCTGCAGCGGTTGTGCTAGAGGTTGGTATAGGAGGAGCTTGTCGTCTCGTTTTTTTGCTTTGCAAAAACTGATATGCATGCTTTAGGTAGTCCAGCAAATCCATAATAAACTGCTTCGGCTGCGCAATGGGATGTGTGGGCATGTCATTGTAAATACGTATGAAGATGCCGCCTATCTGTAGCTCATTCCTGGAAAAGAGTTCAAAGGTTAGGAAGACTTTACAATCCGAAAAGTAACAATATACTCACTTGTGTGCATCAAACTCAAAGTTGGAAACAAGCTCATAGATTTGTGATATATCCTCATGCGTTTCCTTTGTCGACGCAGTGCGCTGCTGCTCCAAAAAGTCCTTGAGCTGAGCCCTTGTGCCGTTATCCCAAATCAGATACGGGTTACGTGTATTCGCCGTTAGCAGCTTGAGCACCTCGCTATCCCGTGCCGTAGCCAGTTGATTGGCTATGTAGCGTGTGAGTAATCGATCCAGCACCTGCTTGATGAGCGTGTTCTTTGGCTCAGCAGTCACAATGTACTTCTGCTGTATGGCATTGGCGTTGCGGAGCTGTTGCTGTTTCTGCTGTTGTTGATCGCTATCTGTGGGCGTTGAGCTGGTTGTATCACTGCTAAAGCTAGAGTCCTGCTTGGTGAGCGTGGTGGTTTCTCTATCCTTGGCGGCAGCCGCTGTTATGGCCAATTGCTTGCTCTGCAATGGATTGTGCGCATTTTGCGTATATGCTGAGTTGCCGACGGCTGACGCTGGTTTTGGTTTGATGGCTGGTGCTGTAGAGTTGGTGTTGCCAGTGGCTGTTGCTGTTGCAGTGGATTCACCGGTGGCGATGGGTTTGTGGCGCAATTCCATGTTATAGCCAGCCAATGCAATGCAGCCCAGAACAGCCATCTTGGCCAGATTATTAGCTAACTGCTGCTGGTTGGATTTGTCGCTAACCTCTACGCCGCTCTCGTCCAGCGTATAGTCATACTCAAAGATGAACAGTAGCAGCGACCAGAGTACACCATTGCGCGAAAGATTACACTGCAGCTCATAGTTATTGGCCGCCAAGCTGGTCACTAGGCTAACTGAAAGCGTGTGCTTGAAGTACACCACGCGGCACACATCCGACAGTAGCTGGGGCAACGTTATAATCTTTTGCTTACACTTCTCGAAATTGCACGCCACCTCAAAGCAGCGCGTCACATTCGATATGACCTGATAGTGCAAGGAATCTGGTTTGGAATCCACGCCAAGTATAGACACACATCGTGTGTAGGCCTCTAGCAAAGCCTCAATGCCCTCCTCACGACGCAGCTCCTCTGCATTTAAAGCAGAACAATGCACAGTGTGGTAACAGAGCTCCGAGGCGGCCGTCAGTAGTTGTGCTTCCTTGGAGAATAGCTCGTCATCGCGTGTTTCCAATCGGATAGTTTTGATGAGCTGTGGATAACCAGCGTATTTATAAGGACGCAGCACTGCAAAAAAGAAATGATAAATTAGTTACAATTATAATTCATTTAAGACCTGTCTAATCACCATCCGGATAACGTTCAAAGAGTATACTCTGTGTGCGCAGTATGAGCACTATATTATTCGGATCAGGTCCACCTGAACTCCATACAGATCTTGAGCACAGGAACTCATAGGCCTGGTTGACTTTCTCGAAGATCTCTCTGCCATTAGGATTTTTGTCCGGATGATACATTTGCGCCAGCTTATAATAGCTCTTTCGGATCACCGACTCTTCCGGCTTGGGCGTCTTTGTCAAATCAATGCCCAAATCCATATACGCCTGCTGGACGGTCATCTGTGGAGGTTTCTTTTCCACCTCCTTACGCCACGCGTCCAATGTATGCTTTAGCAATTGCACAGGATCCGAGATGGGCCAATTGGGAAACTTTTGTGTATCGCATAAATGTCGCAAATAATAGATGTGACAGAAGAGCTCATGTTCTAGCTGTGGATAACTGATGACAGGTATGGCCAAGTATGGATATCTGGCCATGGTATGGCCACGCAAACGCGGCGTAAAGTCGGCAATATGCGCAGCAATCTTTTCGATGAGTAAACGCCTCATTTCAGAGCTCCAAATTACCTCGGGCGTATCGAATTCACCCAGAAATATTTCAGCAAACTTTTCAGCGCTGTAATTCTCCAGGAAACACACCATGGCCTCCGGCAGCAACTGGCCAAGAATGCTGCGATGCATTATGCCAGATTGCGATGTCTAGAAACAGAGAGAAGAGTTATCGAGTATAAAGCCCGATCGAGTCCAACAAAATACGTACCTCTTCGCTGCGGAATCCTTGCTTCATGTGCGTCATCTTAAGGAAACGCGTTATGGGCAGTATATTGCTGCCCATGTACATGAGCATAAAGTAAAAGACGCCCGTCATATACACCTTGGGCATCTCGGGATTGTCCTCCATGATTTGACAAAGCAATGTAGCCACACGTTCCAGCAGACCCGGATCATGCGTGAGGCATACCTGCACCACATGAGGCAGACAAATGAATTCCGAGAGCTTGCGCGATAGCTTTGGTCCAGGTATTAGCACAGCTACACCATTCTGTGTGCGGCTTGGAAAGAAGCTGGTGCAATTGATAAGTATATCGAGTATTTTGGAGGCGAGTTCCGTTTCATCGTACAGTGGTGTGCCCTTGGCAATGAGGCACCACTTCAGCTGCGGTATCTGTTGCAGCGAACGCCAGCCGTCCATGCCAATCGCCCAGCAGCGTGTCTTGGGTGTTATTTGGCCCTTTTGCCACAATTCCTTCAATTCGCTATAGGTAATTGGTCCCTGTCGCTCTGCTTTCTGACCATCCTTTTCGATGTTGTAGTACCAATCCTTTTCCTCGTAGTTGCCCATATTGGGACCAGCCTCAATCACATTTGTCTTCGTATTCAGCTGTGCACGTCCCTTGTGCAGATGCGCCAGGGTGATAAGATCAACCAGGCACTGCACATGATCGATCAAGGCGCGGCAATTCGATTTCTCCAGCACCAGACAGGAAATAAGGTTGATTAGAGCATCGCGCATGGACGGCGACAGGCACTGTTTAATACAAATTCATATTACTGTTTTTACATTGATCCCTGATGACTTCAAGTATTACTCACGCGATCGCTCAGCTGCAGTATATAGGACATATCGCTGAACTTGCCAATCTCCTTGTGATAGCGCCTGTACACCTTGGCCAGCGCTTGCAGTGAGAACACAGTCATCTGGTCATCGTTCACACGTTGACGACACAGAACACGGCGATACAAAGCATTAAAGAGCTCAATGCTGTGGATTACAATGGCTGTTAATATCATTTGGCATATGGTAAGTGCCACGTGCTACTCACGGATCCTTGACTAAATTCTGCGGCCAGTCGTCCTTTTCCAGTATGAGGCGTATGTAATAATCGCCAATTTTAATCTCTTCAGCTAGACACTGATAGCCCACTTCAAACTCCTGATAATTCCAGGCGACTATCATCTGTCCAGCCAGGTCGCGATCATTCAAAAACTGGCGTAATTCATTCTCCAGGCACATGCGCAGCTCCTCGCGAGTCTAGTTGGAATTCAAAGAGTGTTAATTATCAAATTCAGTATAAATAGAGTCCAACTTACTTTGTGGTTCCATATCAAGTTAGGCAAACTGTGATCTTTGGCAAAATTATAAAAGAAATATGGTAAATTGACAATGGCATCGCTGGTTTTCTTCTTCTGTCGACGATTGCGCAGCACCACAGGTCGATTCTTAAGCGCCTGGGCAGCACCATCCTGTTGCTCGATGAGGTTCATGCCCCAATGCTTGATGCCCTGCAAATGCTTCTCTATCACACTTTTTCGAGTTTTCTTGGAATGTTGTATAGCAAATTTGAGATTATCGCGAAAGTTCAGCTTATCCTCCTCAACATCTGTTTCGGGCACCGCTTCGTCCGTCTCCAAAAAAGTCAGCAGTCCAGCAGGCTGCAAATTAAACGAAATATTTAATAACTATCACTATTCGTTTCACAATTGGAACCTACAAAAATGCGCCTAAATAACTCCATAGCCTCGTCGCTATCAGTGAGCCAAAGCCCAATTAAGTGACGCGACAGCTGTCGATGTGTAATCAGCGTTGGATCATTGGAGGGCGTATATAGGGCCACCAGTAGATGACGACAAAGCGCTGCCTCGTCTAAGGCGAGGGCCTGCATTTGTTGTGCCACATGCAGTTCGCCCTCTTCGATGATGGCACGGAGCACCAATCCCGCACCCTTGACAATGGCCAGGGATGGATGCTGAAAGAGTTTATACAGATAGCGTCCACGCTCGGCAACCAGCTCCAGCAAAATATCAAATTGTTTGCCATCGGTGGTCTCGCTATAAGGCACACACAAGGCGAACGTTAGAAAATCCAGCATTGCAGACAAGACTAAGGCGCCACTACCATGGCTCTGCAAATAAATCACTTATGAAATCTTCTTTCTTTCCGCAATATAAAGAAATTTAATAGTACCACATGTGTTGTCCACATGTTGAGCAGCGTTTCCAGAAATGATTTCGATGATAGTATGGAAGATTTATTCAGTTGCTCCTGTTTCAGATCATGATCTGTATTCACCGAATGCATCAGCGAATTAATCATGTCAATCGCCGAATAGGTAACAGCCAAATCCTTGCGACGCAGTGCTGCTACAACCTTGGTGCCAATGATTTCACGAAAACTGAAGTATAGAAAACATAATTATAATATACATCTATATTATTTCCACTGTATAAATACCCAGGCAGATTTGTAAATGCGGCATAACCCACTTTACTAGCCAAGAGACGAGTCAGAGCATGAAATATGGCCTCCAGCTCTGTGTTGCTCAGCTGTGCTGTGGGGCTATCCAGCTCTTTCTGAGCCAAGGCCTGCAATGCGCTCAGTATTAACTTCTCTTTGTTCTCCGCAAACAGGCTCTGTGTTCAATAGAATGCGAATTAATAATGAATGAATCAATAATAACAAATTTTAGACGTACATCCTGAGTAACGCTGTAATTGAGACCACTGTGTGGCACATTGGCGTTGAACCGTTCCAAGATTTCATGGCGTTTGGCTTGATTTTGGAAATTATTGATAACCAGACGCAACAGGTTGGCTTCGATCTCTTCGTCCACGCAGCTGTTGAGCGGCACATAGCGCTTGCCGCGTGGCGTATTGCCAATGCGGATGTGCACATCCTGATTGCCACTGGACCGCACAGCATCCAGCACAGTGGCCAAGAGCGAATCGCGATCATTCGTCTGATAACTGCGTACAATGCCATTCTTGTACTCAATACAGAAACGCTGTAGATTGTCCTTATCGCGAACCAAGGCGAAAACATCGGCCAGGGGACGCAGAGTGCAGACGCTGTAGGTTTGTGGATCACGTTCGAGCAGCGTTACCTCGGTGAGGCAAAGAATGCGTTTCACGGGATCCGGATGTCGGGGTGTTATCTTTTGCACGGTGAACTCTGTCATCGAGGTTTGATCTTGATCGCCGCTGTAAGCAGAGCAAAAGATGATTAAGGGTATATCAAAATATATCAATATCAATATTCACCTGAACTTGCCAAATCTCTGTCGCTCGAACTTTTCCAGTGTGATTTGACTCTTGAGTATTTTGGTTTCAATGCCCAGGAACTGTGAGGAGCGTTGTGAGATATTCTGCACGATCTCATGATGATTGAGCGCCTTGAATAGATGCAAACGACTGAAGCCGCCATATGCCATCACTATGCCATTCTCATAGTCCGAGATGCCTACTTAAAACGTGCGCGTAAATGGAAAACCACAAAGATGAGTGACAAAAACAAAAGAACGAATCAAAAGTAAAAAATAGAACAAACAAAACGGTCCGGGAATAAGAGACAAAACAAACATGGATTGGCACATTAATAAAGACGATGATTCAGGCAATTCTTATAAATATATACGCAATTGCCATCGGTGTCTTTCAACCCTGCTATAGGTACCTATTATTCCCTCGATGTCCTTGTACATATAGCTGGTGAGGACATCATTTGTGGTGGGATCCAGCTGATCCAAGGAGCAGGGTGTAACCTCCAGCACAGTGGGTAAACTGATACCAGACCAATGATATTTATAGGCATTGAATCGCTATCAAACAAACAATAATAATTGATTACCTTCGTTTAAACAAACAATGTCAATCACCTTTGACTTACCAGAGCATTTTTAGGTTTGTCCGCAAATTCCCTGTAATTCTTCAGTATGGAACTGAGAATATCGTTGCGGTATTCCGATGAAAGTTTGATCGTGTCCAATTTCTTATCTTTCTTAATGGTGAGCAAAAATTCATTTGGAATCTGTGTGTGCGTATGGGCGTGCGCGTTAATTGAATTGAATTTCATGCATTTAATTAGAGCATCGCATGGCACTTACATTTGTGGTCTTTGAGGGCGCGGCTGATACAATATCCGAGTAGGACCAACGATTTGTTAAATCAAATCTGTCCGGATTGTAGGTGGAGATGCCGGCTGTGCCAATGGACAGGATGCGCTTATATTTGCCCTTCCATGAGTGCTTCGTCACAATGAAGCACTCAAGATCCACGTTCTCCTTTGGCGGCTGCATCGTTTCTCTTCCAGCGCCTTCCAATTAATAACACACTTAGACGTTACTCCACTAGTTAACAAACTGCAACAAAACGATAACAAGAATCTAAATATAACATCAAATATCAGTCGCGGTTTCTAAAGCTTTGAAAGCCGCGGCTTCTCTGCCAGCTCCGCCGCTGACTCATCGTTCGGGGTCACCCAAAAACAGTTATTTCCACTGATTAATCAAATAGAAACTGCTACTTTAATTGTGACTGTGATAGGCTCAGTGACTATACCGCTGATAAGTGGCTCAGCCGCTGCCATAGTCGCATAGTCGCACAGTTGCTGCCCCTCCGGCAACAAAGACTGAAAAGGGGAGTAAACGTGACGACGACGGCGACGACGACGACGACGACGACGGCGACAACAACGGCGACGTTGAACGGTCCAATCAGAAAAGCAGCGGCGTAGCT